>JABFAK010000509.1:0-29894 GCA_013266265.1 Fusarium sp. NRRL 66182
TTAGCTATAAAAAAAAAATTATAGAAGAGGATGTTTTCCCTAGCACATCTTACAAATATATATCAGTTTCCACAGTGGTATGCCTGTCTACCTTATCTGTATCCCGTTTATATTGCTATGATGATTCCTAATAACAAACCAACGATTCCAATACAGTAACCACCAACCAACTCATTTCTGATCCCAGAACTTGTAATAGAATCTTGTGTCGCTCCTAAAACTGTTGCTGGAGTCGCCTCAACCCGTATGTTATCCACCACCCTATCCCGATCAGGACTATAAGCGAGCCTGGGAAACCCGCAGGCTTTCATGATAACATCCATGTCTATAATGTCAGCGCATGAACTGCATAGACGGGATAGTAATGTGAGACTTACTGTTCTGCTTGTGTCCATCTACAACGATGCAATCTTGGCATAGCGCCGCAACCTCGGCAACGTCGAAACTCTTGTTGAAGCAGACACACTGTTCTTCAGGGCCATCGTTGGATGATATTGATTCTGTCTGCATATTGTTCCCCCAGCTTGTACCACTCGTAGTCATGGTTGTGCCTCTAGAGATCGACCTTGTTGGCTGAGATGTGGTCGTCGATCCGATGTCTGAGGAAGTCGTCGTGCCACGTACTGTCGCCGATCTGATGAGCGAGGATGTCGTGGTGCTACGTGCTATCGCCGCTGAAGTTATGTCCATGATATGGCCATCGCGTACCCCCTCCGTGCTGGACACGAGATCGTCGGTAGCCGTGAGCTGGTAAGGAAAGGACGTCGGCGCAGCTCTAATAATCGAGAAGCTTCTCTTCTCGAGCTTGTCGGCAATGTCTCGAGGAGGATCGCCCTCGGGAGGTTCCACGGCCAGTTTTGGAACCCACGGTGCGTCTTGTTGCCGCTTCACGAGCCGCTGACCATGAATATCACACTTGTATGTCAACTCGACTATTGGACCACAGATCGTCACACACATCAGAGGTATGTCGTCGAGCGGCAGAACGTCCGCTACGGCGATGGCCACCAGGCTAGAAATAGCGGCCTGGCGAGCCCAAGACAATCTCATGTCGAGAAAATAAATGCTTGAAATTGGTCTAGAGGTGGTCTCTGTATGGTCCTTTCCAGATGCTGTGATGGCGGATGTATCAGTCGATCTCGAGCCGACGATGGTGGCCCGGTATTCTGGCCAGCGTCGGGAACAATTGTTTCTTGTTACTCGACAGCGAACGACGCTGGAGAAACTCTCACACAACACCAAGACAAGAATAAGCGGAGGTGATACTGACGGCGTTAAAGAGTGTGAAGGAGACAAGTTGTAACTCGTTTAACCAACATTGGAGAATGACCAAGGCCATGAGAGCATCTCGCTGAGAGAAACCCAAACGTACCCATAGCCCTCGACGCTGGTGAAACGCGGCAGTTTCCCACGCACACATAGAAGCCATGCTTCCCTTCATCGTGGTCCCGTCTCAGCGTCTCAGCGTCTCACGCACAGAGCATGCGCAGGGGCAGTGAGACGTAGAGCATACATCAAGTCCAACAAGGACGAAGTCCAGAATGTTCGAGCAAGGAACATGACGGCGAGATTGTAGAAACGAGCCATATTACGATATCCTGGTACTATCTTCTTACACCCAACGTTTAGTGACAAGATAGTTTGAAACACCTTGGCTGGTTTCGTCTTGGAGTCTGTAGAACCATTTTAGGTATGAAACCGGAAACCAACTACTCAACTAGGGAATAGACAAGAGGTGAATCAAAAAGCTCTGTCTGAGTAGACTTACAAGTTAGGAAGATGGACTGTCATACTTGATAGCTAAATATACCCAATATCGTGGCATTTTCTAGTCACCTAACATGTCATCAAGAACACCAAGTAAGTAGACAGTCGTGTAAGAAAACACCTCGTGTATGATCAAAATAATTGCTCTCGCATTTTTTTTTAAACTTCTTCACATCTAAATCTATATCCTATAACCCTCTTCACCTGATCACGCCGTGCATGTAATTCGCACCCCCGCCAGGCCGTATCCATCCCATATATCTTCTTCGGCATATCTCGTCAGCCGCATCCATATGTCATTTCATGCTAATTAAAAACAGTATAATCTTAGCCAACAGTCGACTCATTCATACACACAGAAAATTCTAAAAAGTCGGCCGTTGCAAACTGCGCCATCCATCCCAGATAGAGCGTTTAGAATCGGTGCTGGCGACCGACACTCTCAACACGGACACCCAGCTTGACCATCTCCTTGGAGTCAATGACACCACGACCATCAAAGACCCAGCGAGGCTTGGCCATGCTCTCAGAGATGCGGACCCAGTCGACACGCTCCTTGGGCTTGTACTCGTCAGAGCTTCCCATGCCTGTAGAGAAGCCAGAGTTTTTGCTCTCGCGTCCCTGGATGCAATCGGGGCAGTCATCCTCGCAGCTGGGCTCGACGTTGAAGCGGTCGAGAGGGTCTTCCGACTCAATGTCGGGGCGTTGCACAAGGTGCTTGTGGAGGGCAAGCAGATCGTTGGCGCTGGGGGTAGCGCTGTGGAAGGGACGGGGGTCCGACTTGGGGTTGGGCTTGCGACCAATGGTCTTGGGCTGGACAGCGGGTTGAGGAGCGGGAGGGGGAGGAGGCTGGTTGCGGAACTCGTCGAACTCAGTAGCGATGATAATGGCGGTACTGGCCTCGCAGGCGTCGTAGGCATTGCCGTGGACCGTGATGTTGTGGCCATCAGCGAGGGGACCAAGGAGCTCCTTGATCTCAGCCTTGATAACGTAAGGGTTGCAGCAGGGATCAAAGACAGCGATCTCACGAGGGCGCTCCTCAAGGAGGGTCTTGATCATCTCGAGGGCGGGAGCCTCACGGGTGTCGGATGTGTTCTTCTTGAAAGCAAATCCAAGAATAGTGACCTTCTTACCAACAAGGGTGTTGTTAAGGCACTTGATGACACGGTTGGAGAAGCGGTCACGGGCGTACTCGTTCATCTTGACAACCTGGCGCCAGTACTCGGCAACCTCAGGAAGACCCATGGTCTCGGCGAGGTAGACAAGGTTGAGAACGTCCTTCTTGAAGCAGCTGCCACCGAAACCGATACCAGCCATCAAGAACTTGTTACCAATACGAGGGTCAACACCAACAGCCTTGGCGACCTCGTCGACATCAGCACCAGTCTGTTCGCACACAGCGGAGATGGAGTTGATGGAGGAGATACGCTGAGCCAGCATAGAGTTGGCGACAAGCTTGGCAAGCTCAGAAGACCAGACGTTGGTGGTCAGAATGCGCTCGCGAGGGATCCAGGCGTTGTAAACCTTCACGAGAGCCTCAGCAGCCCTCTTGCCGGAGGGAGTAGGGGCGGAACCGATCAGGATACGGTCGGGGTAGAGAAGATCGTTGACAGCGGTACCGGCAGCCAAGAACTCGGGATTGGAGAGAATCTCGAAGTGGACACCAGGTCGGTGCATGGCAAGCTGTGGTTTTGTAATGAGCATCTTGTCGTACCTGCTGCGAGCTGCACAGACAGAATTGACCGTAAACTTACAGTATCAGCAACGAGCTGGGCAGTCCGGCAAGGAACTGTCGACTTCTCGACGATAATGGCACCCTCACGGGCGTACTGAGCGACAACAGCGGTGACGGCTTCAAAAGCAGTCATATCAGTAGCGCTGCCAGCACCAACACCACGGTACTTGGTGGGAGTGTTGACGGCGACGAGAACAATGTCGGCCTCTCCGACATGCTTGGCAATGTCGGTCGAGAAGAAAAGGTTGGGCTGACGCTCAGGAATGGCGAATTCACTCTCCTCTCCGGAAGAACCCTCAGTGTCAGTGGTAGGCTCATTAGAGATCTTGATAGGGCGGCCACCATCGCGGGCAGTTCGGACGATATCGTGGAGACCGGGCTCGTAGATAGGAGGGTGACGGGAGTTCCAGCGGCGGATACGGGTGGTGTCTCGGTCGACGACAGTCACCTGAATGTCGGGGTTCTGGAAGGCAAGGACTGCGGCGGTAGGGCCACCTGGGAGTGTCTTGTTAGTTTGGATCGACCCAATTGCGTTATTAGAGCGGTGTATAACACTCGCGGAGGCGATAAGCGCGCAGTGGCAGCACCGAGCGCAATACCACGGCTCCCACGAGCTTGAGAAGCAAATTGCTCGCACTCTCGAGGTAATCCTGCGACTCACCGACATAACCAGCACCAACACAGCAGATGCGGCGGACCTCAATGGGGGCCTCCTGGGTACCGTTTGAAGACATGATGAAATGAGGCGGTATGAATGGGTATTACAGACAAGGCAAAGGACAAGCTGTAAAGAAGAAGCGCGCAAACGAGGTCACGAATCGACACACGTGAAATGCTAGCGAGTGTGAGGGTTTGGGGAGAGGTGAGAGGGAAGGGAGAGGTTTATAAACCAGCAGATGCAAGGGGATGGGAGGCTAGGATAGAAAAGATATTCCCACGCTCAACGTTGCAACTCAGAAAAAAGGGGGGCCAGCTCTGGATAGAGAGGGAGGACAAGCGTCGCGGACAGTGGAGGAGGGGCTGAAGCCACGCAACGATTGGGGAACAACTTGCCCAGAAGAAATTAAGGCGGTGAGATATGGATATTCCCATCCCATTAGTTTCTGCCCGCCAAGGGATGCGTCGATTCTTGGATGGAGGGGCAGGGATGGATCTTCAGGGAATGAATCCCATTTTCCAGGGCCCAGGGGCTCTGAACCGGAGGGATGCAGGTACCGCAACCACTATAATCCGGTGCAAAAAGATACCTATCCGTACTTTGGGGGCCATCGAATCAAGACTGTACAGTATGCGAGCACGGTGCACTACAAGGCTGCGCAAGCCCCTCCACTCCCGCGCAAACCAAGTCCCTCCAAAATGCAACCCCTATGCGCGGCTAAGCTTCCATAAACACAAGGTGTTTAAGTGTGTATGCAAGGCAGATGAAAAATTTCAATATAGTAGATGGTAGATAATCTATATCATGAGGATTGTTCAAGTTAGTAGGCCGGCCGCACATAGTGCGAGGTCTGTTCATTCATGTATAGGTACCTAGATAGACATGATAACAAATTTAATCAGTCGGGCGAGCAAGATTATCGCAATTCAGAGAGTTTAAAGCCAATTACTCAGAAATAAAACGGGCCAAGGTAGGTTCCACATATTAATGCACTGTCTACCTTTAGAGTCCATGCCCATGCCTACCCTGGTAACTTTCGTCATTGGGAACGATCCATCAATCCACGACTCGAGGGTGCACGGGCGACACTGTATTGCAACTTCGTTTTGTATCAGGTGGGAAACAGAGCAAGATTCAGCATCATGAAGCTGACGGAATAAGAATTTGGAAGGGGTTGCAAAAAAGGAATACGAAGTGCAGGATCTTTAGCGGAATGCACCCTCCGCACATCTCGTGACAGCTGTCATCCTATTCTGCTGTCTGCATTCCTGCAAGGCTGATATGATGTGAACAACATTACACGAGGATGCCGAGAATTCTCTCAACTGACAGACCAGGGTCCTCTGCCGCGACTTGGTACAATTGACACCTAGGTACGTAGCCATGACCCTGGCATGGACAGAGTGATAATGAGACGACTGATGGAAATGGAAGCGAGACGGTGAAGACGATCGCTATATCATTCTATGTAGTCTGTAGTGATCCTGCATACAGTAGTCAGTGCTTCGTTGCCTGTGGCGTGACAGAAACTCGGTGGTTGGAGGTAACATTAGACTGACACGATAGAGCATCCGCCCGGGACGGAGGCAATAATAAACTCAACAGAACAAATTGATTGACAGCCACTTCAACGCCCAGAATTAGTGAACGACCATAATATCGATTCGTCCCAATTAACCCGATGCCGGCTAGGCCGATGGAGTATAGCGTCTCAGGGGTAAGTTGAGCAATGTCCGTCATTTTATACAGATGGAGCCTCGCCGTATCAAGGACACACTGTGTGTAATTGCTTACAGTAGGTAGGGACCCGGCCGACTCCGTAGTTGCACGTAGATGGAGGCTGACATGAGGTTGACAGCCATGACAAGAATAGAAACAAGCCACACATGCACATCCGTTCTTGACCGATCCTCAAATCATTTTCTGGAATCTTACTTGAACGGCTGCTGACATGCTGTGCGTGGCGACTGAGACTGGGCTACTGTAATCATGAGTTAAGCAATTGACTTGTCAAGTCGTAGATGACCAGCTTCCTTTTCGGGACTTGCTACACGATAATTAAAAGTAGGCATTGCACACTGATAACGTGCTGCTAAGAGATTTCTTGGGTCTTGGGGCAGCTTCGTAGATATCAATGGTCTTTTGCGGCGGCCTAAGTAAATGATAATGCGGCTCAAAACCCATCTGGCAGTCAATTGGACGAGACGCAGCCGCATACAACCTATCGATATATCGTCTGAGGATTTGGAATTCTTCACGTACCGTACATCTCTTGAGCGGCGGTATCCAATTAGCAGAGCGTGGATCACCCTCGAACTAACAACAAAGATCCTTGTAGCTAATTAATGCCACTCTATCTTGTACAATAGTCTGGGTGTCATGATGCCAGGGACCAGATGCGTCATGAGCCTTGCCCGCATGGGGCCTGCGCAGCCAAGACGGGAAGATAATGGGGTCTATAACGGAGGCTCCAAGCCGCGCCTGTCTTGTCGCAGATGCCCATGGCTCTCTGGGCTTTGGCCATGGTAGTGGATCGGCCCGTCAATTCAATCATCGTTCGAGCTCGCTAGGCCTTGCGGGCGTGTCGGCGGGTTCCATAAACACCAGACCATCTGATGTTTGTCGCGTAGCGAGCGACTCTACACGTCCACTCGAGCAGTCTTGTCATGCACGAGTATTCCACCTCGCTTGATGGCAAGCACCTGGGAACGCAATCGCTGTCAAGGTAACAAATCAAGAGATGGTAAGTTTTCTGACAAGCCCTGCCCATGTTGTCTCCATCGTCAAGGCCTTGCTATTTTGCGGCGTTGCAGATATATCAAGGCTAACATGCTATAAGAGCATTTTTCGGCAAAACTGCCCCTGGAACCTAATACGAAATCCGACTGTGTTTCCAGAAAGTGTTGATCATGCTACATATGTTTTTTTTTTTACTCTACTACCATGGCTTGCATGGTCAACTTAGGAAATCCACGTGACAAAATCACGTGTAACAACAATCTCTTCTGCCTAAAGCTCGCTTGGCTAATGGCGCCACCAATTTGCGCCGATACCTCCCGTTTCTAACCCATGGCTGACTCGAAGGACGTGCTCCGTCTCTTCCCGATGTCTTGCAAAGCCCCAGACCAGAAATGAATCTGTCATATATCCCCGATTCAAATTCCAATGTGTCGGTTCTTATCTGGTATGCCATGACATTTACCACCCAATGGCCCAGACCAGTTCGAGCACGGGGGTTAGAATTGCTCTGCCCATTCGCAATTACACGACCGTGAGCGGGTTGAGGTTATTGGAGCAATGTGATATCGGCGACGCACCTGATTTGTCCATCAAACATTCCTGCAACAGGGGTTCTTCAACGACGTACATAGGCTTCAGCAAATGGGTTGCGCCGGCAATTGGCTCTGAAAGGGCGTCACGCATCACCCAGGCTGAGGTTTTGCTATTGTCTTGAATCCCCAGAACGAATTGCTCAAAACCGGCACTTGAATCTGGGGTTCCGAAATCAAGTGATTTCTTTCTTGGAACGATATGATAGAGTCAAGATCAACTGGTATCTCAGGTACTTCTGCGGTCAGAACTGATCGCAGCTCTATGTTGATCTGTCCACAACTCGTGGCTTGATCAAAGAGTTTGCACCTTGTTCTTTTCGTCAATTAACCATATCAATCAAATATTGGTATGGCTTTCGCTTTCAGGTATTGCCGATCAAGATCTACCCTCCATTGCCCCTCCCCACTGGTCTCGTCTCTCGAAGATCGACGAACTGCGTCCAGCAGCACCTCCTCGTGGTCTCTACTCTGGTCTATACTGCAGCCTCGTCGACGCGTGAACATGCGCCTCGTGTGTTTTCAGTATGAGTCTGTTTGTTCTCGTGGTCTTACCTCCATCCACGTGCGCGGTATTTCTTTGATCGTGTACTTGTGATCCTCATGTTCATGCCAGAGAAAAGAGGCACTTCCCACCCCTCACCTCTCTCAGATTATGTCTTGACAAGACACCTCTGGATCGCAAAGCGCGAATAACCTCTTCTGGGAGCTAGAACCATTCTTGCTCAAATGTCTATCTCCCCGCGCTACCCTAACCATGATCTCTCCGAATTCCCTGAGACTCTCAAAGGGAAGCGCATACTTCTTTGCACCGAGTCATTTGGTCCTGTCAACGGTGTTAGTCGTACAACTTTGATGCTTGTTAACCATCTACGAGCACATGGAGCTCAAGTTGCTGTTGTGGCGCCTCATAACCACACAGAACATAATACCTTCACCCCGCCTCCATCGCCTTCTCTGTCTCCAGCGGACGAGCAACCCGAAGTTCGAGTCACTGGATATCCTCTACCTTTCAACCCCGAACTTTCTATCGTCTATCCGGTACGTAATACGGCGCTTTACTCCAAGACTTTTGGCGACGACTCTCCTCCGGACCTGATCTACTTGGCATCACCTGCAAGCCTCGGCTTCCAGGTGATGCTTCAACTACGGCAGCAACCGAAAGAGAACCAGATCCCTGTCATATGCAACTTCCAAACTGATCTTGCTGGCTATTGCTCGATTCTGTTTCCGGCGCCTCTCGGCTACCTTGCTGTGTTCGCCTTTGCCGCTGTCCAGAGCTATCTCTTTAGTCACCCTTCGATCAAAACAATTTTCTACCCTTCGAGCTTTGTCAAGCGATATCTGATAAAGCAGAATGTGCCAAAAGACAAGTTGGAGGTTCTGACGCGAGGTGTCGACACCGAGCTCTTCAACCCGAGGATGAGGAGCAATGAATTGCGACGGCAACTGGCCCCTAATGGTGAGATCATTTTTGTGACGGTTTCCCGTATTGCTGGTGAAAAGGGGTTCGACTTCCTGGCCAAGGCTGCAAATGAGCTTGATGCTCGAGGATTGGACTTCAAGTTGTACATTGTCGGCGGTAACCGCAATACCGACGTGGAAAAGGAAGTACAAGAGTTGTTCGATCCGTTGAGGGAAAAGGGCAAAGTCATATTCGCGGGTTTCAAGGTTGGTGGAGACCTAGCTGCTGCCTATGCCAGTGGCGATGTTTTCTTGCATTGCTCTGTCACTGAAACCTTTGGTCTTGTGGTATTAGAGTCGATGGCTAGCGGTGTTCCGGTCATCGCTCGCGATGAAGGTGGCCCATCTGATATCGTTCAACAAGGCGAGAACGGCTTTCTCGTCCCGTCGGACGATCTCGATGGGTTTGTGTCAAAAGCGATGAAACTTGGCAGAGATTTCAATCTCCGTACGCAAATGGGGCATTCTGCGAGATGCTATGCTTGCGAGGCGACATGGGAAAAGGTCAACAACAAAGTAGCCTGGCGTATGGCGGACACTATCTCAGAATGGAAGCGTGAACGAGCAGGCCCCATGGACCGTCTATCATCAAATCCAAGACCATCAGTGGAGAAACTCATCCCGATCTATGGTTGGCTGATGATGAATGATGCCATGCGTGATACGGTCACACGTGGTATTGTCGATGCACGTCTCATGGGCGGACTGGGCATTATCATCTCTTTCTGGATGGTGACGGGCTGGTACATGATGTTTACGGAGTGTTTCCTTTGGGCCAAGGGGCGATGGAGGAATGCAGAGAAGAAGTTGCCAGTCGCTTAATTTTATTCTAGGGGTCGGGCTTGCATAGTGTTACGATGATGTGCATTGCTTGGGTCCTTGGGAAGAGTTCAGCGAACTGGCCTTGGTTCCTGATGGAAGCTCTCTTACGTGGCGTGTTGGATGGTGGTTTCAAGCGTTGAAGCTTTTGCCCTGCCAGTTTTGCAGCTAGCTCATGATTCTCTTACAAGACTACTCGAGATCATGATATGAGCAACACCTTGTACATACTTGCTACCTGCAAGCTGAGACAACGTCATGTTACAAGGTTCTCGGTTCCGAGGATTTCCGGGCAGTACCAGACGATAGCGTTTCACATGTCACAGAATCATGCCACCTGTGCATCACGTCACTTCGTGTGTTTAAAATGGTACAGTCATGATGAGAGGTTATTCAGCCATTGAGCGGCCAGTAGATTGATGCTATGAGAGTGTCTAAGTAATAGTGAAGAAGGTGAATCTAGGGACCTCTATGAGGTTGGATATCAACTAAAGTTATAGGATGCCTAAAGTAAGCGGCACGGACGAAAAGAGGCGCTTGTATGTGTTTAAGAGTAGAAATTCGACAACGCTATGCATGGCCGTTAAAAAACAATGAAAGACTCGCTTGATTACCACCACCCCGTCATCATATTCTCTCCTTCTTAGGCATGGTGACGGCCTGTCTCCGCTTGTACATGAGAGCATAGTTGTAGCGCTCATATGTGCCGAAGCCGACGGCTGCGAAGAAGACGAGCATCCATACACCAAAGATGATGAGGCCAATGGGTAGCACCATGAGCTGCACGCCCGGCAGGACAAAGGCGACGGTGCCGTTGCTGAGACCTGCAACTTGCTCGTCGACGGCGGCTTGGGCGATGGCAAAGTCGGACATGACAATGTCTTGGGAGAAGACGCCTGTGAGAAAGGCGGCCTCGTTGATGGAGACATTTGTACGGATGACGCTGCCAGAGCTGTTCTTGGCCGTGAGGGTGAGGGTTGGCAGGATGTGGTATTCTAGTTCATCCCTATCGCTGGGTCAGTGTGTGTGTCTGAGTGCAGTTGAGATGAAGATTGAGAACTCACATAGTCATGTTGTCTGACATGTTTTCGGCGTCAATCTTGCCAATAAACATGTATGATTGCAGCAGCTCGAACGTATCCTCTCTCTTGTCCTTGCTGGACGCTCGACCTGTCATGCCCGTACCGTTGACAAGTTTGGGGCTGATAGGCATAACACTGGCGCCGTTGTACGAGACTCCGACGTTGATATCCTCTGGCGCCACGGCCGCGAAGCTATCGCGGGCCTCCGACACTTGATACAAGCGCAAATCGGCCTCAAACACGCCCGTCTTGACGTCGAGCGAGGGGAGGTTGTAGCACACGCATGTCCCTGAAGGATTTGAGCTCTGGTGCAGACCGCCGAGGGCTGAGCGGCACGCGGCATTTGTCTCGGTGTTCCAGGCCGTGAGGTTGAACGAGCCGTCGGCGTTGAGGGGAATATCGCCGGCAGGGAGCTGATCAACTGTGGCGTTTTCATCACGGCTGGCGAGCGGTGTTGAGAGGAGGGAGACATAAGGTCTGTGGAGGACATCATCGGCTCTCCTCAGGATGGCGTCAAAGGATGATGGTGATAGCGAGGCGGCGGCGGAGGAGGCGGACAAGACGAAGAGGGCGGTTGCCGTTAGACGAAGTGACCAGGCCGAAGCCATAATTTCGTGGCTATTGCTCCTAGCTCTTTCTGACTGATATGTTGCGTCTCTTTCTTTCGTGAGTGAGTTTCGTGGTGTCGAGTTTCGTGAGAGCGTCAAAGTCTTTTCTCCTCCAAATTTAAATCCACACTTTCGCTTGAGATAACCGATAATACAATTTCCGACCGGCGGGAACAAGTAAAACTGAATCACTGCCGTAGAGTGATTATTTGAGTGCGTGAGAGAGCGAGTGAGTGTGAGTACGTTTTGTCGTGAGTATCTCAAATCGAGGTGCTGCTGTATGTAGACGTCGTCACAAGCAGCTCCACCGCAAGCAACGATATTAATACTGTAGAGTATAGGTAGTATATGAGAAACAAGGAACAGAAGAATTAAGTTAAAGCCGTCGACGATCAACTCAAGGGCAGATCGACTAGAAAAGAAGAAAAAGAGTGGAAAGGAATTCAAGGGGGCGACAGAGTAAAAAAAGAGGGGACCAGCCCACGCGCCGCTCGAATCGTACCAGACCAAGACGGACAAACTTGACTTTAACAGCCAAAAGTACGAGATTGTGGTGCTGGGGAATGGATCAAAATAGGCAATAGAGCCCGGCAGCTTCTTCCTAGCCCTGGGGAGTCCCGAGAGAACGTGCCATGGTGGGTTGACAAGGGGATGCTTGAAGGGACAGGCTTTGATGTTATGTGGTTGGCTGAGAGGGCGTCTCTGAGCGGTTAAGGATAGGCATTGCAGTATAACTAGCATGGTGACGTCTGCTGTGCTTCACAGTGGCATGCAAAACTCTTCAAAACAGAGACCGAATCTTGACGCGTGACAGGCTCGTCTCGGCCTTGTTCTGGAGTTGTCGCATCCAGGCCAAGGCTCCAAGCCCAGCCAAGCCGGTAGACTCCATCGCTGTGGCGGTGTCAAGATCGGTAGGCGGAAAACTAGTGCCAACCTGGCAGCAACTCTATCAACCGAGGGAGCCAAGCAAAGCACGGCAAAGGGTTGGATCTGGTGGTTGTGGTGGGTGATGGTGTTTCAGGTTGGACCAGGGGAGTTACCGTCTTTGCTTGATATCTATCCATCCTACCAAGATATCGATACCTGGGATAGATACAGAGAGTCAGAGATGTTGGCTAAGACTCTAGTTATGCTTTTAACTAATCAATAGTGTCCTTTTTCTTGCTGGGAATACCCAAAAGTAGCACGGATATTATCACAATCGTGATAATCTCTCAAGCCAAGCACAAGACAACGGCTTGAGCGGCCACTCTAACCCGCATGAGCCTGAGGTGACATCCGCCAGGCCCGTATCAGGGACCGCCAGGGGCAGCTGCTGCCCTGAGCCAGGGGGTTCCTTCAGGGCATGACCCCTGTTCCACATGGCGTCTCGCCCGCCAAGATTTCGGATGAATGCCGTCTCCGCCAAGCTCACCTCCACCTCCACCCTCCCACCTGAGATCCCTCCCCTTCATTGGCAGTCTCCCTTGTCGGTGTCAGTCCACTTTGAGTCGGTGATGGCTTCATTTTCAAGATGTGTTGGACGTTTTTTTCTTCTTCTCTCACAAGATGCAAGATTCTTGGTAAGCCATGAGGTTCTATGAGGATTTATCAGCACGGAAATTCGCCATCTTCATTGCGAACTCTGAAACATGACATCTGGTGATTCCAAACGCCTGCCATTTGTTGTCTAGCGTTGGTCAGGTCCAAGGGATGTCGGTCGAGTCAGTGTAGATCCCATCATCGTCCTCCAGGCTTCCTTCTTGTTAGACAGGAATTTTCGAGTCTTGCTGTAGCGCTAGATGAAGCGAGAGACGTGGTGGCAGAGACGGTGAAACAGTCTTGCAACATGGAAGTCGACGTTCCGATCGGCATCGCAACGGCTTTTGCGTCATGGCCTCAAAAACACATAGGATATCAAGGCCGTGCTATTTCCACTCAGACAATGCTTTGCACGAGATCCGGAATGAAACTTGTATCATCGACATCTGCCTCAATGTTTGTTGCAGCAGGTTCCCAGCCCTATAACATGAATCATATCGAGATTCAGACATCTTGGCGAGAGTTTCGAACAAACGTCGATTGCCAAGGTTACGCCAATACTACCTCGCCAAACAAGTCAAAAACGTCAAGTTGTCTTGACTGCACATTTATAGAGGGGCATTACGAGCTGAAGATCAAGATCATGTAAACTTGGGCCTACGACTACAGTCATCAATAATCTCATGGGTAATGCATCTACTGGTGGGATGATGGTAACAACAAGGTGGCTGATTGCTCAGCTGAACCTGTAAATCTAACGTGGTGTTGTGACAGCATTCAGCCTGTGTATGGATGCTTAAAATCATGACAAGACGATGGCTCATCATCTTCACTGCTGAGCACAAATGGCATCACCATGATGGAGGCAGAGCAGGAGCTCGTCTTTGTCAGTCTTAACCAAGATAAACCTACCTCGGTCATACTTCTCTCCATGGTCTTCTCAATTCACATATCGAGTGGTCTCTTGTGTTTCCTCACCTGTCCGAGTATCACATCATGGCACCCGATATCAGTGGTCATTCCCGATCCCGCGATATCCTCCCCGCCGACATCTCCAGCTCGGCCGAGCGCGTGGCCGTGCTCATTCGACGACATGCACACGGCGGCCGGGCCCATGCTGCCCGGCGCCTCTCCATGGCTGCATTCATCGCCATCCGGCTCAGCCTGCTGTACCCAGAGCTTGTCCTCTCTGCCGTCGTCACCGCGGGGCACCCCATGGAGGGCCGGTGGGCGTGGATCACGCGCGGGGCATCCGAGTATCACGTACTACACAACACTACTACTTCTCGAAGCGGTGCCGACATGGCTCTACATGCGAGTAGCTGTTGGCAGTCGGGGAATGCGACAGCACGAGGAGATGCGGCGCAATAGAAGGTGGGAGGTGATCCGCGCCGTGGACACGGGGCTGATGGAGCTTGGGTGGGAGGACGTCGGGAGGCTGCCGGTGAGGACGCTGGCGATTGCGGCGGCGGGCATAGATGATGTCGAGGCGGTGAGGAGAATGGGCAGGGAGATGCCCGTCGAGGGATCTTTGGGCGCCGTGGTGAGGGGGGCGGTACATACGTGGAATCTACAGAAGCCAACCAAAGTTGTCTACGGATGCGATCAAGGCGTGGGTTGAAGAAGGGCCTTTGCCTGAGGAGGGGTTGGAGATTTTGAGGTGAAGCCAAAGTGGGCGGGCAGGTGAATAATTATGTCCTTGTCGTGCTTTGGTCCGTTTTACAGTCCAATACTGCTCACCTATAGAGGTTGATATTAGCTAGCAATGGCAACTTGATGTTTGATTTTCAATGTGACGACGTTGAATGGCTACAGGTTAGATAGACTATGGAACCAATGCACACTAAGAAAGATGGGCATCTTCAGCGACTTGTCTAAACATGTACAATAAATAGTTCACAAGTCATTTTCTTCACCGACATTGGATGGACCAGGAGTTGTTTAATTCTTCCGCGCTTTTCAACAGCGAATCTACAACGTTTGTCGTTCCATTGTTTGTCGTGCCCACCCACCATGTCTAGGTGCTTACATACTCCATACTGCCCCTCATGATTCAAGGGTCTTGCTGCTGCTGTAGGACGGTGCATCAAAGCTTTTCTTTCTAGCAAATCATCTCGAGACACAAATTAACATTAATGTATTACTATCAAAATACATCACGTGCGCTTGCTTGACAACTGGACCCATTCCCCGGGGGCGTTCTGCAAGCTGCCGTGTTAGCGCTGGGCGTACGAAGACAGCAGTGGAGGAGGAGGAGGATAGGATAGGGCGGGCACCGGCTGCGCCTCGTTACCCTGAAACGACGTCGCTTTTGAATCTGTCATCATCTCACCTTGATGCAACTTCTCTTTGGTATTCTCTGTCCTGGAAACAAAAGAAACACCAAAAAAAACATCACTTCAAATGGTCAAAGATACGCTCCCCGCAAAGGCTGATCAGCCCACTGCGGAACCGCAAGTCACCTTTGCTTCAGGCCGAGTTGAACATCATGACAAGGCCGATACACCAGCAGATCTACGACTCATCCACTACAACGACGTCTACCACCTGGATCCTTCGAGTGCTGAGCCTGTTGGTGGCCTGCCAAGATTCATCCAGGTCTGCCGCGAGTACCAAGAGGGCGAGCAATACAAGGACCAGCCCAAAGCGTTGACGCTCTTTTCAGGAGATGCATTCAACCCCAGCTTGGAGAGTACCGTGACCAAGGGTAAGCTCACTTGCATCTTCAGCCGCGCATACGAGAATTGACAATTTGCCCCAGGCCAGCACATGGTTCCTGTACTCGACCTGGTTGGGACAGACTGTGCCTGTGTAGGGGTGTGTTCACCATACCACCCGTGACCGACTTGATAGCTGACTGTTGTAGAATCACGACTTTGACTTTGGTGTCAAGCAGTTTGAGCATCTTTCAGGCCAGAACAGATTCCCCTGGCTGCTCGCCAACGTCATCGATCATGACATCGGCGGTGACACACCCCTGGGACGTGCTAAGAAGACCCATATGATCACCACCTCGAATGGCATCAAGGTCGGCCTCATCGGATTGGGCGAGCGAGAATGGCTCGAGACCATCAACAGTCTCCCACCCAATCTTGAATACAGATCCGCTACCGCTGTTGCCAAGGAACTTGTCCCCAAGCTGCGCGAGGATGGCGCAGAGGTCATCATCTGCCTGAGCCACATGCGAGAGCCGAATGACAACAAACTGGCGGAGCAGACTGATGGCCTGATCGATATCATTCTCGGAGGCCACGATCATTTCTATGCTCACAGTCTTATCAAGGGGACTCACGTCTTGCGCTCCGGTACTGATTTTAAGAACTTGAGTTACATTGAGGCTCGTCGCAGAGAGGATGACCCCTCCACATTCGACTTTGACATCTGGCGGAGAGACATCACATCCGCCGTCAAAGAGGATCAGCCGACCCTGGAACTGGTCGACGAGCTCGTCTCCAAACTTAACCAATCTCTAGCCAAGCCGGTTGGATACACAGCGACCCCCTTGGATGCTCGTTTCAGCACAGTCCGTCTCAAGGAATCCAACATTGGAAACTTTGTATGCGATGTCATGCGGCAGCATCACAACGCTGACTGCACCATCATGGCCTCTGGCACTATTCGCGGCGATCAGATCTATCCTCCAGGCCCCATCCGTATCAAGGACATTACCATGTGCTTCCCCTTTGAGGATCCCGTTGTGTTGCTCAGAGTGACGGGCCAGGCCATCTTCGATGCATTGGAAAACAGTGTGGCCCTATACCCCGCTCTGGAAGGAAGGTTCCCCCAGGTATCCAACATTCGCTTCGAGTTTGATCCGTCGCGTCCTAGAGGAGAGAGAGTTTTGTGGGCAGAAATTGGCGGGAAACCGTACGAACCCGAGAAGCTCTACGTGCTCTGCACCAGAGGCTACATGGGACGAGGAAAGGGTAAGAACGGACGGTCCTTGGAGCCGAGCTAAGGATGCTAACAGTGGTAATAGATGGATTTACAAGCTTGCTGGTCAAGTCTGAGGGCGGAGACGCCGAGGAGATCATTGAAGAAGAGAACGGCATCCTCATCTCCGCCATGCTGCGCCAGTACTTTATGGGTCTTTTGACGGTAGGAAGATGGAAGAACCTCGCTCAACACTGGGTGCATGTTGCCCAGACCTGCGAGACACCCATCTCCCCCACCCGAACCACCTTCAACGTCGACTTCCCCAGCCTCAAGTCGGTAGCACAGAAGCTGCCCAAGGACGAGCGCGTCGACAAGGTCACCAGGGACGCGACAGATCCCTGGGGTAAGTTCCTCAAGCGACGCTTCAGCATGAATGTGAAGCCCCACCGCGAGAACGACAGCGAGGACGAGGAGGATGAAGACTCTGGGCACGAGGCGGATGATGTCGACGGTACCAAGCTCGATTTCGAGATCCTGCTGATGCGCAAGTTCTGGACCAAGTGGGCGCTCAAAGCGGGCGTCAAGGCTAGCATCTGTGACCCCCTCAAGGAGGGCGAGTATGAGGTTGATTGGACAACGTGCATTGCCCCCGTGGTGGATGGAAGAATCTTGATGAGGGGGGCTTCAACGCCGCAAAAATAGACGGGGAGAATATCTTGCCTCTAGAGATTTTGCCGCTGTGTACAGATCATTAGAAGATAAAAAATAAAGTGTCTGAATGAAGCCAGGCTGCCCTCGAGTCAGTCAGTGGCAATGCTGCTGTTGCCGAGTTACTGTTGTGTTGTCTATATGCCATTGTCTAGTCTAGGTACCTAGTATATGCAACGCCCATTATTACCATTATTTGTTCGTACATGTCTATAAGTCGAGGTCTTTTATCGTTTGTACAACTCTTGCACTCATTTATACACCGTTCAAGAAAAACAGCACGCTCGCCATGCAGTTCAGAACATGATGAAAGCCATGGCCGAAACAACAATCAGTCCCTACCACATCGTTAGCATAAATCGCCCAAGAGTAGAGAGAGCCCTTACCGTTTCCCATGTACCCAGCCACAAGCATGATGCACTGCTAGTATCTTGGATTCGTTCAATCAGCTTGTCTCCCACGCTGCCAAGACTCTCTTCAAAGTCTTGAAAGTTATCAGCAGTCCAGTCAGCTCCGTCTTCGCCGGGAACGGCATCGCTCCCGGGGAAAGCAATGTACAGGACATCATTGTCGTCGTGGCCGTTGTTACCGTTGATGGAGTCGCCGAAACATGCCGTTGCGAGTGAGATGGAGGCTTCTCCCACCATGGCTTCTTCACCGTCATCACCGTTCTCATCGCCCCAGATGCCGTAGAACTAGCTCGATCGGTCAGCCGTTGAGCTTGGCACAAGGATCAAGACAAGTAGAGAGAGTCACCATTTGATCACCGCACACGACGGCTATTATACTCAATGGGTTGATGCCGTGTTTTGGCGCATCAAAAGTCGGCCAGTTCTTCTTGCTGCCGACGTTTCCGAACACAACATAGGGGTGGACATTGGCGTCTAGATCCTTTTGTCCTGCGCCGTATGACTGCACCTGGTCTTGGAAAGACGTGACAGACTGCGTGTCGCCCGAAGAGCCACAGCGTCCATCATCTGCGGAACTGCCCTGGACGCCGTCGCAGTCAACGTCCATGTTGACGAGTCTACCTTGTGTGCCCTGGAGGTAGATGACATTGTAGTCGTCCAAGTGATCGCCGCAGTAGACATAGGCTGCGGGTTGTCAGTTGGTGACTGAAGCGGATACGAAAGAGAGAGAGAGAGAGAGGTTTTTACAGCCATCGTCGCCATCAGAGCTGTGAAAGCCACTAGCGAGTGTTTCGTTACAGGAGCCTTGGTTGACGATGCTATCCCTAAAGGCTTTGACGTTGTCGGGGATGTCGCGGGTGGAAGCTAGCGCAGCGAGAGACGCGAATAGGAGAAGTCGGAGGGAACCCATGCTCGAAGAACTCGGGATGAAACTCTGTAGTTAAGAAACGTGGAGAAAAAGTCGATTAGTTTTTTTCTTTTTTAATTTAGTTGACGTCTTGTTCAAGAAACAGGGAGGCAAAAAGTATATGTTTAATACTCGAGCCTCACGCCATGTTCAGCTCGGGGTTGGAAACAAGTAGATAGTTTATGCATTGATCCCCCTGTCTAATTTCACCGTTTCCAAAAGTTCCCCGTTTGCTTACGAGGAGGAGCCCTGAGCTCCCTCGTAAAAAATAAAAAAATAAAAGTGTTTTGCAGGGGGTGTTTTATCGCCAAGACGGACGGGTCGATCCGGTCTAGAACGTCTAGGAACCAGCATCAGTAAGTCGCATCTCTCTATAAATATCCATCCGCTGCTGTTTTATCCTCAGGGCTCTCTATCTATTATAGCTTGTAGTCTTGAGGATTAACGTTGGTCTCTTAATCCTCTATTGTATATAGGTCGACGGTGAGCACGTAGGCCAATGGCGCTTTTCTTAGTTACTGGGGAATCGAGCTATGTAAAGACTTTAACTACTTTGTAGGAAGTAAAGAGATCTGAATATGGTACTTTCCAGATTTCAGGAATAGTGATTGAGCGGCAATGCAATAATGAATCATGAATTAATGGAGGTACCTAGCCAATGTGTATATGTGCCATAGAATTTCCAAAATATGTAACCCTCTTCTTTTTCGCATCCACTGCCGTATTGTTGTTGCTTCATGCGCAGTCCGCATTCTCATCCAAAGGCTACTTGGATAGTTCGCCATCTACACATTCACACTTATTGTCCATCACCTTCATATCCACACAAGGCTATGCAATGACTATTCGAGCATCTTATACAGCCCAAATACCAATGTAGCTGGATTTGTGATATTTCTTCATGAATCATTGGATTCTATTCTCTGCCAATTTACTTGGAAAGCTCCATCTCGGACGATTTGTAAGAGCGATCCATTTCGTCCGTCTCGGCCTCCGAACGGCCGGACGAAATGGCTCGTCCGGTAGGCTTCCAAGAGCAGCGCAAATTCGTCCTTTGGTCGACCGAAGACAATTGGGATATAAGAATATAACAACGATAGACACGTAGGACAGTATAGGCAAATATTCTGCTCAACTATCTTCCCATCACCACAATGTCTGCTCAGCTCAAACACAATGCCGCCTGGGAGGCCGGTCCTCTTGCGTTCCTCTCTCGCCAATTCATAGAAGGTGTTCCAAAGATTCCAAAGAGCGTCAACCTCTCTGGTCAAACAGCTCTCATTACAGGCTCAAACGTCGGCCTAGGCTTTGAGTGCGCCCGTCAACTCCTCGCCCTCAGACTCTCCCACCTGGTCATGGCCGTGAGAAACCAGACGAGGGGCGATGCCGCAGCACGGAAGCTCCAAAGCGAGTTTCCCAACGCCAAGATCCAAGTCTCCCTCGTTGATATGACCTCATACAAGTCCATTCAGGCTTTTGTCAAGAGGTGTGAGACGCTGCCTCGGCTTGACATTGCTGTTTTGAATGCTGGCCTGAACAGACCCCAGTTTGAGCGGGCAGATGAGACCAAGCATGAGATGACGGCGCAGATCAACTATCTATCCACTGCTTTACTCGCTATACTTCTCGTTCCCGTCTTGAAGGCAAAGCGCGGTACATCATCGCCTGCGCATCTTGGTCTCGTTGGCTCAGACATGTCCTACTGGGCCGAATGGGCCGGAACCAACGAATCGATCTGGGACGCGATCGATAACCCAGCCAACTTTACAAGCAACGGCGCCTACAAAGTATCCAAGCTCTTGCTCATCATGTTTGTCGACAAGCTCTCCCAGCACGTCTCACCCGACGAGGTCATTGTCAACTTTCCCAATCCCGGAGCGTGCAGGGGGACAGAATTCGGAGCCGATGGCAACAAGAGTTATATCGAGCAGCTCGGGATGACAATTGCAAAGCGCGTGATTGGGAGATCAGTTGCTGCAGGCGCAAGATCGTACGTGGATGCTGTGGCGGTCAAGGGCGTGGAGAGCCATGGTAGCTTTGTTGGCGAGGGCAAGATCAAGCCGTGAGTACTTTGCGTCAGAGTTTGATCAAGATATGCTAACAGATTTGATAGATTCCCGCAGATAATGTACGAGCCCGCTGGGAAGGCGCTTCAAGAAGCACTGTGGCAAGATTTGTTGAAGGAATTGAGCTTTGCAAAGCCTCTGGAGAGCCTCAAGGGTAGTAGCAGTTGATATTGGCTAGCATGACATGATGTTTTTGAGCCGAAAATAGTGCATAATAGTTCTTGATTCAGTTAGGGAGCTTAATATCATTTCAGATTACTATTTTACTCCTGTCATTGCAGGTAGTTGCGCAGTTGTTCGCCCAAGCATTTCGTTCACAACAACCAAAAAAGACACGTATTATCTGGCCCATCAAGAATCATCTTCCAAACACCTTATAACAGTGGTATTGTCGTCAAATCTGACTCTCTTCTTCTTCTTCTTCTTCTTCTTCTTCTTCTTCTTCTTCTTCCGCTTCTTCTTTTTATCTTTGTTTAACAATAAGCTCTTCCTTGTCTCCACTTCCGCATCCTCACTTAACCGGCTGGAAGACCAATGTTGTCTCTCATTGAGATGTTGTAAGCCTGTGGTCCGAGGAAGCTGGATGCGGTAGATGAAAGCAGTGAGAGCGAATAATATTAACAGTGCAGGAAACACAACCAGGAAATGGATAGAGAGATCGTTGGTGTGCAGGGTTCGACCTGGGACAGTCGTTGCGTTGCTGTCAAGTTGTAGTCAGTGGAATGTCCACGGTATGCAGGGTCAGACTAGAGAAGGTATACCTTGTTGAATTTGGCGATCGGAACATTTTGGGTATGGTTCCAAGATGGCATTCATCAAGCGTATTCTAAAGCTGAGAGTGTAGTAGAGTACAGGACTCCCTAGTTGGGGATTCCCCTGTTGATGGTTGCAAGTCGAAGAGAAACATAGACATAAAAAGATTGAACGGTCTTATTCTTTCTACCCCAAGACTTGATAAAGCTTGTCTGATAATACACGTTCCCCCTCTTTTCTCGACCTATCCCCTCTTGACCGTGTCCTTATACATCATGACCTGCAGCCGAAAAACCTTGCGCGCACACTCCCCCTCTACACCATTTCTCGTGGGAGTGTTGACTCAGGAAGACTGATATCATTGTCTTCACCAATTCGCGGGTAAGTAGTATAAGGAGGTAGCTCCAGATCATGCCCCTGATAAGAAGGCGGTGGTTGTTGTTGTTGACTGACTGATACCGTCGAGGACATTCTCATACCTTCTGGTTGGTCTCGCACGACGGCGGTTTGTGGCCTTGAGCCGAGTGTGCAGAGTTCAAGGGACTGATCGCATTCTGGGCATGCTCCTCCTCCTTCAAGATCTCGGGTGTTGTTTTTTGGCCTTGTGGACTTTCTCCCAGCTTTCATGAGAAGACTACCGACAACGAAGATTATGATAATTATCAAGACCACCAGTAGTAACGCCTTTAACACGTTGATAATAACTTCTTTTGGTGGTCTTGAGGCTTGGTACACAGCAGATGCCGGTAATGGGTTGTAAAATGCGCTTGTTGTTGGCATGGTGTCGATGGTTGCCGGGTGGGATATAGGTGTTTATTGGATTGTTTGAGCTTGGGTTTGAAGCTGATGGGTAAAAGGGGAAGAATTTTGAACGGTCTGCGAGGGAATCATGTATTATTATATAGACCGAGTATAACCTTGAACGATTGTGAGTTACAAAGGTCTTGACTTGGGCATGGGTCGTTTAGCTTTGGATTTCGCATACTTTTAGCCAAGTTCATCCATTATCGGAGGTTTTGCCTATTCTATAGTTTCGCACAGAGCCCGGGCAGGCAGCCTTTGTGTTGACACGTATGCCGCCCTCCCGAGATCTACCTTGATGTAGAGTGTAAATATGTTTAAGCTTTGTTTTCGTATCTAAAACCAAGAACCTAGACGTATACGAAGACGTGGCCACATAACATACCATGGAGTTGCCTGTGGACCTAGAAACAAGAGGCATTATGCCAGCTTGATCTTTACCTCAGCCCAGCAAGAGCCCAGAGAGTCTTTGTTCTCATCTTGTGGTAAAGAGGAGAATCAGTATAGTTCAAGCAAGTGTTTAGAGTTTCTGCCTGATGTGCAGACTTTTTAGATATCAGAGATATAAAAATAACTTGTTAACTAAAAGATACAAAGGCCACATACTCTCCTCTCCTACCAAACCCCCAACCTCTCTCCTTTCTGAATCTCAACCCAAGTTTTGAACCCATTTCTCGCCGCAATCGTTCAATTCTTTTGCAAATACCACCAGCTTCTTGACCCAAGATCCAAGTTTTCCCGGGTCATCTCTGGTCAACTCTTTCTCCAACTCATCACATTTCTTCACCGTGTCAACCCGCAACTCTGATTCTGAGATGCCCCCCTCGGAGACAACCCCCTTGCTGGAGACTCGTCGTCCCGCCAGTGTTGTCTCCAACACAGACACAGACACAGATACAGACAGTGACGATAGGAAAACCATGTACACCCCGACGAGCAGTGAGTATGATGGGTTATTTAACCCTGACCTCCTGTACGACACCTTCTTCCTGCAGCATGGTCAGTCTGGGAACGACTCTATGGCGACACATCAGGCCTCCCACGACGTAGACTTGAACTGTACGAGGCCGTTTAGTTCGTGCTCGCTTTATGAAACAGACATTTCCCCTTCCGACGATGAAATGCCGGCGGATCCACGGAGTGTCATGTCCAAAGACACCACGCCCGACGACTTGATCACAAGCGAGTCGACACAGGATGCTCCGTGCCTCGCGTGGTATGTAAAGCCGTATACCATGATGCAAAATCTCCCTGCGCGTCCCGCGGCCTATTACAGCTATTTCGACGAGGACGAGGACAAATACGACGTCTTCTCGTTCTCGTGGTCTACCTGCTTGGGATTTGGATCTTGGAATGCTCAGAACGAATGCCTCGCTCAATCTGAGCGAACTGGATCCGTGGCAAGTGATGAATCGTCTGGACAACCATATTGTCGTCACCTGATGATCTGGGGTGGCGAGAACGTCTTCAAGCCTCCACCTCAGCAGGCACGTCACACGATCTTTGATGGTCATGGTGCTGGGCGTCAGAAACCAGGAAGGGCACACGAATGTTGAGTTTGCTTGATAGATTATGGTTTTGGCCTGTCTGAAAGCTATGGAAGAATTCTTATGCCTCGAGCTTGTATCTCACGGTTGTGTAAAGTATGAGTTTAGGGTTCTGCATTTAGAATTCAAAGGACGTGGTCAGATTGTGGTGGTGTAGTACTTGTTTACACGATACCCCAGCAGAGACGTTGCAAGGCAGTTTAAAAACTTTATATCCAAAAAAAAAAAAAAAAACAATGCTTCCTCCACTGCCTTGAGTCGTGATGAGTATAGTACAAGGTCTTGATCTTGGACTTGGACTGAGGTGATGAACCTATCAGAGTTGACCAACAGAGCAAAGCTGACATTGGTGGGAAAATTACAACACCGGGAACGGACTGAAATTGCAGTTTGTATCGACCTCCTCTATGTCTGAACCCGAAATGCAGAGGAGGTGTGCTGGGGCTGGAGTTTAGTATGAGGCATGTCAAGAGTGCTGTGACATCAACGCCTGGGAGCCATAGTCGACTGTTTTGGATGCCTTTTTCATGTCATTAATATCGTGATCCAGTCAGTAATGATACAATGAATCCTTCCCCATGCTTGGCACATGATCCGATGCTCGGCAAGTCCACAAAAAATGGGCTGCAGTCCAGCGCAAACAGACAGACTCGATCGCTAAACGTGGTACAGAGACAACCGCGACGAGGCTACATCTTCAGTATAGCATCATTGTCAAAGACGCGGTCCCTGCTCCCCTCGCAGGCCAGATTGACAAAGACCTTTGCCAACTGTCCCACGTCGACGCCGCTGCTCCCAACGATGCGCCGCTTCTTGGGTGCGTCTGTGGTGAGGACAGCGCTGGGCCGCAAGATGAATGCGCTAAATGTTTCAGGACTGACGTCTGCAATCTCGCACAGGCCCTTTTCCACCTCCGATCTGGGTTTGCGCGCGTCTCCGAGGGAGAGGAGTGCTGATGGCTTGGAGGCGGCTCTGTTGCTGCAAAAGACAAAGTTGAAGGTTGTGCCTGGCCTTGTAATGCGCTCGCTCATGGCCTTTGCGGCGGCGAGTGGCAGATGGACGTTGACGTGGTGGAGAGATGCCTTGTCGTTGCTGAGCTGATCGGCGCGTCCTCCTATGGCCCTGTCTGAGCATTAGCCTCTCATGATGGAAGCCTGTGTGTGAGTGCGTGTTGAGAGTGTGAATGTAACCCTTACCATAGACAGGCCGAGGCTCCTTGGAGCTGTCCCAAAACTTGATCGGACAATGTCATAAAATCTTGAACCATGACAACATCTGCTTTGGGATGGCTCTCAATATCCATCGATACAGCTTTCCGAGTGAGGATAACGACCCTCTTGATGCGCGGATCTGAAAGACATTGCCTGACAATCTCGTTGCCGAGAAAACCCGTCGCCCCTGTGACCACGACCTTCATTTCTCCAATATTCCTTTTTTCTTTTCTTTTTTCTTCTTTTCTTTTGGAATTGCTGCAAATGTATTCCGACGTTGCGGATGTTATGAGGCAGTCTGTTGAGAAAGTAAAAGTAAAGGGTGCTGGGAAGATATCCCACAGGTAATAATAGAGTAGCTCTTGAGATAACTAATCCCGGCCTTGCGGGCCTCTAGGGGGCAAAAAAAAAATATTGTAAATAAGAAGAAAAAAAAAGGGCCGGTGCCAAGATTATGTATCAGACGGACAAGAAAATAGGTAGGCACTGAGAAACGAGATGAATACCATCAAACGCCTTCCCTCAAACTTGGTATTCGCCCTTATTTCACGATGTTGAAGCGGAGAGAAGATTGGGAGAGGAAAAGCTTGGGCTGATTACTGAGTTGTGCGAAGGGGTCCAGTACATACAAACATACATATTTCATACACGGGTAGATCTGACTGTGCTTTTTTATTTATTTACAACCCTTGCATGGGTAGAGAGCTAGCTATTGAGATCTGATGACGGATAGATCCTTGCAGTGCAGTAGTCAGTCAGGGTCGGTCTTGGCCCAAACCTGTCGTTGCTCGTCTCGGATATACATGTGAGGCTTTCTCTTGGTGAGTACGCATCACCTCACCTCGCAGATCCGCCGGTTATGGAACGGATATAAATCCAATTGGATATGGGAGTGACACGGTCGGTTCCTTTTATTGGCTACCGGGACTTGGGTCGAAGAAAGAAGCTAATGTACCGGTTAGCCACGTGCTCATCAGCAATATCAACACAGCAGAGGATAGCCATAGTCGATAACGCCAAGTTATTCACAACCAGCAACGTCGTTTTCCCATGCTGAGCATTGATCCCCCCCGATTCAACACACCGCAGAGACAGTACAGTGTATCTCCTACCAATGACAAACCTCCTAGACCTTGCATCTGGTGCCGATCATCCGCCCGCTTTGCCGGTATCCGTATGCTATGCCCAATATCGCAAGCATATGTTTCCATTCAGAAGGAAAACATGACTCTCATAATCGCCCGAGCCCACAAAATATTTTGACCATGATTTTGGTTCACGGGAATACCTCGTGCATGAAAAGGGATAGCTAGCGTAAATTAAATTTGTTTTCATTCTTCATGCTGCCGTAGTAGCCATGTGACGACGGATGGATGTATGTTGGCAGAATAACAGAGCAGATTCATACACCGTTGTTGACTGGGCTGTCTATTGTATGGTAGTATGTAAGAAGGAAACAAGCAGGCGAGAGATGGGACATACAACTCCGTACACGTCCACTACACAGTATTGACCAGCAGATTCTGCTTTGATCGACAGACACCAGCTTTTTCGGGTCCGAATCCGGAGCCGGTGACAACAGTATCATTAATTAGTGAGGCACATTTGGTGGAGACAATTGAGACATGAAGATATGTTAAACCCTCTGTTAAAAAAATAATATATATATATATATTCTTCTTTTCGTCTTTTTCACGTCAACTTGACAAGCCAAAAGGCAACTCCTCAATTCATTAAATCCGTCAACAATCGCTCAACCAACACGGCTTCCCTCCAAGTTCTCCGCCGCACTCTTGCTTCGAGGCTCGTCCTCCTTTCCATACAAGTTGTCATCGCCGCCAAGTCTCTCAATCTCCTTCTTGCTGTTCTCTTTGCTAGCCTCGCTCGTGTCTATGGCAATTCACTGTCAGTCATCTCACACACCCACCATATGCAATAAAATAGAGAAAAAAAAGAGAGACTGAGAGACATACTGGGGTTGGACAAGTTGGCCTTGTGACCTTGGATCTTGCTGGACGTCTCCTCACGCCCCTCGCGAAGCTCCTGCATGTCATTCGAGATGACGGATCTGTCTCCAGCGGAATTCATTTTCGTTGCTGTTGCTTCTGGTTGTCTTCCTTTTTACGATATGGTAAAGTAGTAGTCTTATCGGGTCAGCCTTGATAGCTGATTAAAATCGGCTTTATATAGGTAGTCTGGAAGCATCCCCAAGTAAAACAATCATGACACGGCATGACGTCGCAAGTCTTTGAATAAAACAACCAGATTCCAGACCGTTATGTCATACCAAGTCTTTTCCAAGTTCCAGATCCCTGGGCAATCTTCAAGGGTGGTGTCGAGCGCTGGTTTCTGTGTGGTCTGGGGGGAAGCGGCATGACATAAGTGCCAATCTTGGCGCTGTTGATGCGGCTGGAACCATCTCGATGAGAATTGTTACTGTCGCAAAACAACTTTGTATCGTAGTCTAGTGCATAGAGAGTGTCTGTCCGTGCAAGCCCAAGCTGATTGTTGGACAACATTCGGAGAGAGAATATGCCGTGGCTTCTGATGCTGTGTCACGCACTCTTCTAGGGTAGGTGGTGGAGAACCCGCAGTGCCAGAATGCAAAGAGCAGAAAGAAATCATACACAAGATTCACAAAAAATATAAACATGGTGGCAGCGTCTACATGGATGAATAAATTGCCAATGCCTCTAGTCGTGACGTGCACTAGCCTACAGTCTTTATAGCCCGCAGACACATGCTTTGACCCAAACATCTTTCCAACACCGCATTCGATTTTGAGACCTGTCCTATTAAAGCTCCCCCCTTGACATCAAGTCCCACGCTCGTTCAAATCATCTCGCAATGTCCGGCCCCTGCTCCTGATCATCAGACGCAGTGCTCTGCCCGTGTTGTACATTATGTTCTGGTCCAGTGCTCATCTCCTGCCGAACCGTCGTGGTGCCATCCATCTCTGAAATAACCGGTACCTGCTGTTGTCCATATGCTTGCTGGTATGTCGGAAGGCTGGGGCTGCTTGTGCGGCCATGTTCCGCAAAGTGTCCATAGGATTGAGGCCGTTCAGCATGAGGCATGTGAGGCGAGTACTTCGGAAACCGGTCCATGGGGGAGCCGCCATTGTGATGCTGATTTATAACAGTAGGTGTGGAGGTAAATGAATCTATGGCTATTAGCACACGCCAGGGCCACACACATGGTGTTTTCTTACATTGATAACCGCTCATGGGAGACTGGGCTGGGAGTGTGCCCTGTTGAGAAGGCGAGTATGGATGCTCGCTCACCGGCGGTTGTGGTGCCGGCCCAGGGACAACATAAGCCGCATGGCTTTCTTGTTCATCCTTCTTCTTCTGTCGGGGCCTCCACCAAAACACCCAGAGTATCAGAACCAGGGCGAGTAATCCACCCAACGACGCACCCACAGCGATACCAGCAGTAGCTCCGGTCCCCAAGCCCTCGTCCCCATTCGCTTCAGCTGCAGAAGTACTGGAAGTTGTTGCAGAGGCCGTCCCAGAAGCGGTGGACGCAGTAGTGCTTTCGCGGTCTCTGGGGTGAAGAAAGTCAAGTCTGTTATTCTCAATCTTGGATAGTTTGGCTGGTTCAAGTCTGTTCCTTGGACATCCCGATGTGCAGGCATTCTGACTGCAGCACCCCAGGAACGGCGGGCTGGTGAAGGCGCAGGTATACCAATTTTCCACACCTTGCGAGTTGTCGCAGTCTTGAGAAGGGAGGTTCGCGTAAGTATCAGAGTCGAATGTCGTGGAGCGCAGATCGCCTTCCGGACATGTGCCGTTATTTCTGCCGCAAGGATCACTGACACAGCAGCCTATAAACTGAGTATCGTCGTCTTCACAGACGTAGAACTGGCCGCCGTTGGTGCAAGCAAGACCCCAATGCTGGCGAGCTTCAGACATCTTGGATACTGGCCTCGATGTTCTATCCTTGGGATAGGGTATTGGAGAATGACGGTGTGATTTCTTGGGGGTTAGACTGTCAGATGCTACTGCGTCGGGAAAAAGAGGAGGAAGAGGGATGGTCGAGGACAAGGAAACAGGACAGAATCAAGACTGCTCCAGGAATTTAGTAGACATGGGGCTCTTGCGTCCTTTCATCGACTCGGCAGCCTCTGTTCAAGCAGAGTAACCCTCCTTTCATTTCCCGAGAGACTGGCCTGCGGCATTATACGCCCCAAAGTCTGGGCAGCATGGATATAACTGGATCGAGCCCAACAAGCCTCGATATCTTTGCCTCTTCGTCCTTGACACTAGCACCTATTGCCTCGACACACCGACGCAGCTGCAGTTGCCGTTCGGCCCCCATGCACTTGAGTGCGTGTGGGTAGCAAGACAGGTCGTCATGAACCGTGGCGATGTTGGCAGCTGGACAGTCTTGCTTTGTCTAACACGAGCTGACATTTGTGAAACAGCTATACTTGCGTTGGAGTTCTCGTGTCGGGTTGCCCCAATAAGAAAGACAAAAGCATGCCCATTAGCGATCAAGTTAAGTGGTCAGATTGTTGCGGCTCTCAAAGTGTTTCCAGAGATAGGAAAACTCCCGTCTGTGCCGCACTTGACAGGCAAGACAAAGGCATCAACGTCCATCACAGCCACCAACCCAAGTCCGTGCTAACCT
>JABFAK010000510.1:0-30151 GCA_013266265.1 Fusarium sp. NRRL 66182
TAACAAGCCCGCTATCAACTATTCTCGTCCCGCCAACAAGTCTGCAATGGCAAACCTCAAGTCCGCTGCTGCAGGAATCCATGTGAGTTTCCTCCAATTTGCGCTGCCAAGCAGTTGACGCTGATCGGTTGTCGTTAGGGAGCCGGCGAAACCCTTCGCGGAACACTCAATTCAAGCGTAGACAAGCACTTTGGCAACAATCCCCAAGCGATGGAAAAGAACCAAGCAGCCATCGAAGCCGGCCGCTACGAGATTGACAACCGCCAATTCTACCACCCCAACGAGTATCGCCTGTATCCGACAAACGACCCCGATCCTGCGGCTGAGACAAAGCCTGTACCCGATGCGCAGTACGACGATCCCCCGTTCAACATGGGCAACACTACCGGTAGTCCGTCTGTCGTTGACAAGGAAAGGGAGCCGCGTCGCAGCAGATTGGGCGGTCTCTTTGGTAGCAGAGGAACTGGACGGGCCGCTTCTCAGCCTGGAGCCGATGGTCCAGTGCCGGGACAGAGGGTTGAGCGTGGGAAATTAAGAAAGCGAAGTAGTTCGGGGCCAGGAACACCAAAGCTCAATACTCTAGGGGAGCAATAATGCTAGGGATCTGTCGCATAGCAAAAGAGATGTTGTGTATTCTACCTTGATGCAGCAATGGCGTTTCAAGCTCAGAAAACCAGGCAGAACCACGATTGTCTGTTGCAGCCGTCAGCACTCATTGAAATAGCTTGTAATAGGCTTTATCTGGTCGCCATTTCAAGATATGGAAAGGTTGTCCGCAACTTTGCTTGGACTAATAGCCGAGTCCGTAGTTTGCGAAGCGCCTACTTATAGGGCATATGCGTGAAATCTTCCACACCCACACAGGTAGTTGGAAAAACAAAGATATAGTTGAATCTATCGTTACGCTAAAACATAGTAAATGACAAGAAAGTGTCTGGCTAGATCTTGATATGCCAAGTCTGACTATTTCGAGACGTACGAAGCCACATATCCGACTTCCATCATGCTGCCCGTTCCATCCTTTGTCATACTATTGGGCTTGCCAGGCTGCCATTCTGTTAGCAAATGATCGAGTTGAACTGAAAAGTTCAAAGACGTCAACGTACCCAATCGCCACCAACAGCAACGTTGAGGATGACAAACATGGGGCTGTGGCAGAGCGTCTTCCACGTCTTGTCGTTCCCAATCTGCGCTCCGGTAACGCGATGAAAGACCCTTCCGTCAAGGTACCAAGTAATGGACTGAGACCTGATATTGCTGCTTCTGCGGTCAAACTGAACCCGCCAAACATGGTAGTTGGCGTCTTGGAGGGGAGCATTGGATCCGATGCCGTTGGGCTCGTTGCAGATGCCACCAGGTGCTTTGTCGCAGTGAAGAACACCGTAGCCGATCTTTTGCCCGTTGATGTTCTCCATGATGTCGACCTCTCCGCAGGCCGGCCACTTGATGCCCTTGCGGGAAGACGCCCCGAGCAGCCAGAAAGCAGGCCAGATGCCTTGCTTGCGGTTTGTGGGGTTACTAGCTAAACGCAGGCTTGCCTCGACTCTGGTAATCTTGCCCATCTGGGGCGTGATGGTGTACCTGCTCTCAATGCGGCCGGATGTCCATTTCTTGGACGTTGGGGAGTACCGGGGGATCAGCTGGAGAGTTCTCTTGCCGCTGTGTCGGAGAGTGTTTTTGCTTTTTATGTAGGCTTGAATTTCATTGTTGTAGTTCTTCTCTCTTACGATCATGTCCCATGTGCTTGGGCTGGGTAGGGTGTCTGCTTTTCCTTCAAACGTCTGCTGCCAGACACGAGTATAGCCGTTGTAACTGGGAGCTTGCCAAGCTGTTGCGACTGCTACGAGGCAAGTGAGGATGGTAAGGATCCAGGGAGAAGACATGATGAATGTGGGAAGAAAGGAAAGGTGTAAAGGATGGTAAAGCGGCGTTGCCGCGAGGGATTAGAAAGATAAAGGGGTGCTGGCTGCACCTTGAGGAAAGTAGACAAGAAGGACAGTGAGAAGTCTATGCTCTAGCTGAAGAAGAAGAAGAGCCGGCGACAACCCTCTCAGTTATATACTCATCTTGATACCTCAATCGTGGCTCACGCTTCCGTACAATATCCTGGTCTAGGCTATGTCTTGGCCGTTTAGATCAACAATAGCCTGGTGTCTGGAACTTGTCTCGGCTGGTTTCAATAACTAAGAATAGTGAACTAGACCAAACGCAGAGCCAGAAATCGATCTATCTGGCGCCACAGCATTAGCTTATATCTTTCTTCTCTTCACGTATTGGCTTTTATGGTATTGTGGCGGGCTTTATTGAGCGAGAGACCCTGAAGCCATTCCTGTCTTGGCCCCTGATTCCAGGGACGAAGACGAGATCCCTCGAGCATATCTTGCGGCATGCAAGGAACGCGCAAGGCTGTTTAGCTATGGAATCTATTGAAAGAACAACCGCATTGTAGTCTGAGAAATGTGACCAAGATGACGAAGCCGCAATACAGGGCTGAACGTATAATGCCAATAAGGCCAAGTTTGTTTCCATATCCCTCGCCATGTTTCTATTGATATGTAGAGCTCGTTGACGCCCTGACGTTCTGACACCAAAGACTCCCAAGTACTTCACCTGTTGTTCGAACAACATTCTATCAGCCCGTGTCCTCGGCGACAGCAGCACGAACAACAGCAAAGAATCCACGAGTGCGCACAAGAAAAAGGACATAGACAAGGGCAATAGGGAGCAGAATAGCGAGAGAGCCGACAGTCAGCCACAGGTTGGACAGGGCACGGCCAACCAGCATGCCCAGGAGCATCCAAAGGGCTATCCCGATCATCTCCCTGTCCGAAAACTCTTGTCCGCGGACGTTTTTGAGATATCCACCGCCTTCAAAGTTCATCATAGCGATGCACAGGGCCAGAGATGTGAAGATCAATAGCGCATCGACAACCAGAACAGCCGTTGGGGCGACAGTGATTGCTGAGCCGCTTGCAATAGCGACGACGAGAGAGATGATGTTGAGGAAGATCCAGGCGATGAGGAAGGATACCATGGCTGTACCCAGTTTCTTTGCTGTGCCGTGGTTAACGGGCTTGTCGATGGCCTCTCTGCATTCTTCTATTGCGGTCGAGTTTGCGTTTTCGAGATCTTGTAAAACGGCTTCGGCGAGGTTGAAAGTCGGGGGAAATTGTCGCTTGCAACTCGTCTCTCCATCTGTAACCCTGCAGAGACCTGTGTATAACCTCGTCAGCGGCACAACTAGTACTGTCAAGAAGCCACGTACCGGATGCGCCAAACTTGTATAGATCGGGAATGATGTCGACAGTGGCTGCTGCGCACTCTTCTCCCCATATGAGGTCTATCGTGGATCGAGGCCAGTTCACGAGGCTGTAGTTCCTTTCCATATTGCTTCGACAGCCTGCGAGGATGCAGATGGACAGGGCAAAGAGGCCTGAAATGTGCAAAAAGAAAAGTGAGTCATACAAGACGTGAAATACCAGGGGGGGGAACGCGTACCGAGATTCCAAAAGGCAAGCCATGGTATGGTAATGCTAACCATGGCGACAGTTGATAATCGCCACGCTATGCAAGTTCACAATCGACCAAGAGCACGAGGCTCAGTGACAGTCTAAGCTGTTCCTTTTGTAGAAACCAAAGTCAACGGTGAAATCAGCCTTGGGGAGACCCTCTACGAAAAGAGTTGACAGGGTCTAGCAGCCGTTATCACTCTGAAGCGCTGCCAAGACACCCTCACGTATCAACGGCCAGTTGCATCAATGAATTCCGACGATCATATCATTGTTCAGAAGCAGTGTTTTCAGCTGCAAGACCCCTGAATCTGATAATGCAGATGTACTACACGAAAAACAGCGTTGGCGTCGAATACCCCCCTGCGAGCTGAACTCACGATCCAGCTGTGAGTGGTCAGCGGGGGAGAGGCCTGCACAGGGCGTTCTTAGTTTGGGCGCCTATGTTTCGGATCTTTTCAAGATGCGGAATTGGGGTTACTCTGTGAAGGGATGTTGTAGGAGTGTGAGCGGAATAGTGACCGTTTGTTGAAGCGAGAATGTCAACTGCCGAGTCTGACTGGCACGGGAACGGGAACGGGAACGGGAACGGACCATGAGCTTAGTAGAGAAGCTTATCTTGAGTTCACATGGAATTGTATGTCAGGGCCTTGAATGTCCAATATCATATCGTCAGCACGAATGGAGTGGGCAGAGTGCATCGTGAGACCAGGGTCATTGGAATTCCTGGCTTTGCTTTTATGTATATCTATCTATCCAGCTTATCTAGTGGTTGCTTTCGACTATTTATACCAACTAGTTGAACGTATACACCCAACGTCTAAACACTACTCTTCGTATCTCGTCGTAAACTCATTCCCAGACTAGATCTTCACATCCAGTCCCCCATAGGGATGCGCCACCTGGGACAGAGCTGGCCACTGAACCAGCTTATGCTCTGTGTCGGCAGCAACCTTTTGGAAGTGCTGCATCAAGTCATTCCACATTGCGTCCGTGTTTTCCTGCACGCTCAAGTCGACCGGCTCCAGGTTGTTTGCGATTTGCGTGATCTGCACTCCGGCAGCGGCAAGCCTCTTCAGGACGTCATCTTCATCCAGCGTCTGCTGAATAGTGCCAGGAACGGAGTCCTTCTTGAGGGTCTGGATGAATCTAGGCTCCTGGGCGCTTGCACGACCAATGCCAATTCCATCAATGATTTGAAGAGCGTCAACCATTGCCTTGACAGTCTTGAAGCCTCCGGTGGAAAACACCCGGATATCGCCCTTCAAAGCCTTGCGGATGACTTCAGCCTGGTTGAGGAAGTAGTTCTCGCGCTTTCGGTTCTCCTCCTTGTCGTGAGTAAAGGCAAACTTTTCGTAGTTGCCGCCGGAGAGCTCAACAAAGTCATAACGGGCCTTTTCGAGAGCCACGACAAGTTCCTTGGCATCCTCGACGTCGACACCGTCGGGGGCGTACTCGATGGCATTGGCTTTGATGCCGATGATGAACTGGGGGCTAACCCGACGTCGGATCTCTTGGATGATCTCGTGGACGATCCTGAAGCGGTTCTCTCGACTTCCGCCGTACTCATCGGTGCGCTTGTTGGTGCTCGGTGAGAGGAACTGTGCGATGAGATATCCGTGAGCTCCATGAAGCTCGATGCCATCGAAACCAGCCTTCTCAAGGTACTCGGCAGCGTGGGCGAAGCCGTTGATGACAGTAGCAATATCCTCCTTGGTAGCCGGTCTCGGGACACCAAAGGTCCTGTTCATGGAGCTGCTCCGAAGCTGAACATCAGACGCACTGATAGGGTTGGGCTGGAGCCACGCCTCGACCTGACGACCGGCATGCGAGACCTGGCCAATTATCAAGCTGCCGTGCTTTTTGGCCTCGGTGGCAAGTTCCTTGTAACCGTCGAAACGACGGCCCTCAAAGCCTTCCTCGGCGGGGATGACGAGGTTGCCGGGGCCTTCGAGATTGACAGGGTCGATGATGATGTTGCCGGTCAGGATAGAACCCCAGCCTCCAGCGCCCCAGTTCTTGTACAGAGTGATAAGCTCCTTGGTAGGGAATCCCCGAGCAGAGACATGTTTGAAATCCCACGTGGCTAGCTTCTCGGACATGGCTGCCTTGAGGAATCGGTTGGCGGCTGTCCGTCCTGAAAAGACATATTCGAGGGGCTGCAGCAGAGGCGCAGGGTCAACCGCTTCTGATCCGTTTCTTGCGGCAGCCATTTTGGGAGTGTATTAGGTTAGGTATAGTAAAGAGAGGAATTGGTCAGAGCTGGTAGAGGGTTGAATGGTCTACAGGTCTACAGCTCTACGCAGCATCTTTGGCATGGACTGGGGCATGGTCTTTATATCAAGTATCATCTCGTTATCTTTACTAATCTGCGGAAAATTTAACTGGATAACATTACAAGCTTGTTAGTTAGTCTATAGACCCACTGACATCGGTAGTCGATAGCGCATTTGCCATTTGCCATTTGCCATTTGCCATTTGCCATTTGCCTCGGCATAGCAACCCTTGTCAACAATTCCACCGTCTCCGATCCTTCTCCATAGCCTGGGTCGATTCGCCTCTATTATTGGGTAGACTAGAGCGGACAAACCGAAGGAAATAGTATGTGATGCGGAGATTATGTTGTTGCATTGGTAAGCAGCTTTACAAAGTCCGCATTATGAAGTCGTTTGCTAGATGATTCTATGTAGGGAGGTGGCAAGATGGATTAAAAAAGGGGGAATAGTATCAAGTTTTTAGTGGTTATTTTTAAAATTTGTTAACAAGTATGTATAGCCTCTGCCAGATCTAATACCAATCTAGTAGTAATGAACTCTCTTGCTGCCTCATGTTTGGGGATAGAAATCAATGTTAGTTACAGTAGTAATTGGCCTTTAAAGTCTCTATCTATCCTGCTCCAAGACCACATTCATTATCAAAACAAGTATGCCACATTCCATACATGAAAAAGAAAAATAGAAGATCGTATAATCTGTCTCTATAAAGCAAAAGCACACAGGACGTGCCACAAATCTAATAGTTGAAAGAAGACAATTGGCATAATTTCTTAAATCAAGGATCCAGTGTATAGGGAGGCAAATCAGCGTCTCGTCTATAGGGGGGTAACTCGTCAACATCTTGTCTAGAGACCGGCAAATCTTGGTGATCTTGTCGAGGGACAGACAATCCCTCGGGAGAGTGTCTTGGCGTAGCTGACTCCTCTGGTTCTCTTTCAGGCACGTGAAGCACGCTGGTGTATCTCCCATATGAGGGTGATTCCCCGGAAATATCCTCAACTGTTCTTGTGGTGCCAGCTCCAGGGGCCGCGCCATTTGTAGTTCTAGATGTAGAGACAGTAGGCCCCATTGTTCTACTATTGGTCGTCGTGATTGTCGAGTTCAGAGACCCGTCTAGGTTTCTCGTGGTCGTAACTGTGAACGTTGTGACAGTTTTAGTCCCACCTTCTTTCTCCATGTTTCGGCTCACTCTGTAGCAGCAACAACAGATGAGGAAGAATATGAATCCTAATGGAAGCCCAATGGCTAGGCCAAGCCTCAGCTCCCTGGATATTCCAGGCGTGCTGTCGCTGCTGTCGTCTACATACCTGGCACCTTCGAGGCCCTGCTGGCCCGGAACCCAGGTTGGGACTTCCATTGTCCTCGTCAATTCGGGCAGCTGAGGTGTCATAGTCGACGTTTGGCTTTGGTCCCAGGCAATCATGAACGCTTCGTGAATCATGAGTGTTTGGGTCGTCATCCCCTTTACAGAGGAGACAGACGACGTTACAGGTTCGCCGTCAGTCCAGACCCGGCGGTAGCATGGATTGGCAACAGTCATGGCCTCTCTGATCCAGTAGGTCTGGTATGTGAAGCCACTGCAGCAATACACCGTTAGCCCACTAGACTAGAGAGCAAAGAACAAGACTCGCCTCGCACAGCATGCCGCGTCTGTGGTCCCACGCCGGTTGTCATTGTTGACATCGAAGTAGGTCCATCCACTCGGACACACGGCCGGACTAAAGTGGGGCTCACCCCGGGGCCTCCATCCGGGAGGATAGCATGACGAGACGGGCTCGGAAACGAGAATCGTCAGCGTAGATGTAGTTTCTTGGGCATATCTCGTCAGCGTAGTCAGGCGTGTTGACCAGTCGGAGCCGCAGTCACTGGGCTGCTTGAATGGCGTAGTGAGCGGCTGCAGCCCCGTTCTTGTTGCAGACGTAGTAGGTGTTGGTCTGAGCTGGGTATTCATGGTCACTTGGACTATTGGTTAGCTTAGCAAATAGTAAATACAAAGAATGTCTGCGCTGCGGGGTACTTTACTTAAGTATACATGAACAAACCCCAATGCCAAGATAATTCTGTCCAACTGTGCCTCAGAGACACAAGAACGGAACATGTGACCTTGGTGTGACCTTGCTGTTCTTCGCTCTGACTTGGCGGCAGATTGACAAGCCCAGCTCTTGACGAGTAGGAGAGTGGCTTCTTTCAGCTTTGGTGTTGGCCGGCTCACGTGTGACCTATTGCTGACCAGGGGGGCAAACAGGCTGAATAGTTGATTGGGCATGCATCCCATTCATTGATGGGTCGATATCTTCTCATCAGGCTGTGCTAAGCCTTGTCAGCCTGAGCTGCTATAACTCTCTGGAGGTTGCCGTCTCTCTCTGCCAATGACTCTGCAGTCGGTCGACCATACGCCTGTTCCGTCTCCCTTGCTATCTTGTCCGTCCAGTCCCCGTCTTCAATCGAGCCCCGGGCGGATTTCGTAACAGACGTTTCCTTGAGACTGATGTCACCGCTATCTTCCCAGCAGGCCTCCATCGTTCCAGCCAAGTTATGCAAGAAAGCTCCAATTCCACCGGTGCCGCCTGCGCTGTTGTACGTCTTGAATGGACCGGCTACAGCCCAGCGTGGTGCTATGCTGCTCTCCACGATGGTGTCTAGGTCTTGGATCGACACTGCATCGGTTGCAACGAGATGGCAGGCTTCTCGGAATAGGGCAAAAGCTAGACGATTGCCGACAAAGCCCTGAGTCTCTTTGTTGATCTTGACTGGGCGATGACCCGAGCCAAGGCCTTTGAAATAATCAACAGCAAACTGCGTTCTCTCTGGTGCCGTATGCGGCGAAGGTACGACTTCGATCAAGGGCATTATATGCGGCTCCATCGCTGTTTAGCCATGGGATACAGCGCAGAGAATAGTTGTACGTACTGGGTTGAAGGGATGGACCACCAACACCCTAGATTTGTCTTCAAGGTCTTGCACCTGTTTCGATGCACGTATGCCAGACGTAGAACTCCATAAATGGGCAGCAGCTGGCGCGTTCTTTACAACCTGAGCCCAATTCGACTTTTTAAAATCGACACTATCAGGTCCTTGCTCCTGTACGATTGTCGCATTCGAGCAAGCCTCCTCGATGGAGGAGCATACGAGCAGACGACCATCTGATATTAGTTGCTCGACAGTGAGGTCGGCCTGATTATCTTCCTTTTTGGTTGACTTGAGATAGACTGGCAATAGGTTTGCGATGTGTTGTTTCAAGTCGCTGCGTACGTCGTACAGCCTAAGATTGGCGTTTGAATAACGGAGATGCAGCGCTGCGAAGGAGAGGCCGATGGTGCCTAGGCCAATGAGAGCAATTGTTTCTTGTCTGGACGATTCAGCCATCTTGAGATATTACATTCAGAGTCATTCGATGTTGCTAAGGAGTAGAGAGAGAATAATCACGTCTCAAGATATGGTAGCGCGACTTTTGATCGCCTGGTGGAGAAGAGGGGAAAGACACCCGAGGTTAACTATTTATGTCTAGCCATGGTCTTGGTCTGACAATGAGTCTTGTAGTTGGCGAGCTATCATGTGTCACCGATAGCTTGACTGAAATGTTTCACATCTTCTCTCCAGCTCTCTCACAGAGACACGACAATCTTCTTGGCCGACACACCCTTGGCCAAAGTGTTCAACCCCAGCTGAATAGCCTCCAGGCCCTTTCCAACGACTTGGGTCTCGGGAACAGCCTTGAGCTTTCCCTTCTCCAACGCATCAGGCACGAAATCCCCAAAGACGGCCTTGGCAACGGGCGTGCCGATGATGCTCGTCGACATGATGGGCTTGGCCTCGACATCCGATACCTGAGAAGACGGCGCTCTCACGCAAATCAGCTTGCGAAGGCCGTCGGCGTGAACAATCGACTGGCACGCGCTGTTCATGGCTTCGTCCGAGCCGCTGGCCTCGAGTGCGCCCGCAAACTTCCTGCCGGTGAGGAGAGAGGCGATGTCTTTGGTGACCTGCGGTGTCTTGTACTCAAAGACGTGATCGGCGCCCAGGCTCTGCACGTATTCGTGGTTCTGGGCGGATGCGGTGGTGATGACTTGGTAGCCAGCGGCCTTGGCTAGCTGGATAGCCGCGCCGCCGACGCTGGAGGAGCCTCCCCAGATCAGGACAGTTTTGTCTGCGGATCGAGGTTCGAGGCTTGGGTATTCCATGCCCAGCGCAGTATCGCCGAACAACGCCCATGACGCCGTGGCGAGAGCGAGCGGGAGTGCAGCGGCTTGCTCAAAGGGTAGATTGTCTGGGATCTTGGAGGCGCAATCCTCCCGAATGACGGTGTATTCCTGGAACGCGCTATTGGCATTGTCTTTGCTCGCCAGCGAAGTCGCATACCCAAGAACGCGATCACCGGCCTTGAAGTGCGTGACGTTGGGACCGACTGCTTCCACGGTGCCTGCTACGTCTTCGCCGAGAATGACAGGATATTGGGACGCGGCGATGAAGATTCCAATATGTTGATTGGCAATATCAACCGGGTTGATAGCCACAGCTGCGTTCTTGACGAGGATATGGCCCTCGCCTGGTTGAGTGAGGGGCGCTTCTTTGACCTCGAGTGGTGATGTCTTTGCGGCTACGAGCCAAGCAGCGTTGTTGGAAGGCATTTTGATAGGGGTATATATATATATATATCCTGGTAATTGAGTGAGATGGAGGATGTGAGGATGAACAGGTGGTCGTCTAGTCTAGACGAATGGTTTTGCTAGATTCTGAACCATTGTAAACCATTACTAACCCAGATTCTTGCCATGACTTCATCGGACCAATTCATGCTCCGCGATTGGATTAGCGTAGGACCATGCCTTGGTATATGCCGCGGAAGAGTTGTCGATCTGTCGTGGGCTGGCTGAACAAGGAGTTTGCAGCACCAACGTGATCTACTCTTTGAAAATGTCCATGCACAGAACCACGACTTGTCGCAGGGTGGACGAGGTTGGTTGCAAAGAATTGGACTACTCACTACTCTGTTGCGTTGACTGAGTGTAGACTTGCTCTAGTCAAAACACATAATCACCTGAGCCAGGAATGGCCACCCAATATTATTTCCCAAAACAAGTAGATCAAGACCACCTTACTCCCTCCACCACCAGTCCAGCTTTTCATCTTCTCTGTCCTTTGAAGATTCCTCACCCGCCACGGATTGACTGCTTGAGCTCGGTGTCATCTGGCCCGGCGAGCCTGAAGAGGACGAAGCCAGGTCGTCGAATGAGGCAGAACCAGAAGCTTTTCCAAGTCTAGACCTATAAGGTGAGTATGGTCTGGGAATAGTCGGTGTTGCCTCTCCAGAATTTGCTTGCTCTTCATCTGACTCTGCTGGACCAGCAATCATGTTAGTGGCAGGCTATATCTTACCCAGCAGGATTTGCTCACCATCGACAGGCGCTTTCTTCAAGTTCTTCTTCAGGACTTCCAGCCTGTCTTTCAAGCGCTCTGAAAGACTTCCACAATTCAAAATCTCTTCTGTCTTTTCTTCTCGAAGCTTGTCTAGTCGCAGCTGCTGGTCGGCGGACAGCAGTCCCTTCTGGTTCCTTTGTTGCTCCAATAGTAGCCCGATCTCACGCTCATCAGTCACCTGCTTGACTATACCCTGAACAAGAGTGGTCAGGCGATCAAGTCGTTGTTTGGACGCTGTCAACTCTTTTTCGCATGATGCGAGATGCCTGGCCCTGATGCCGATTTTCAAGTCAAGCTCGAGAAGCCGAACTTGGTCTCGGCTGGAAAGGATGCCTTGGTTTATGAACCGCCTAGATTCAAGCATAGATTTCTCGACAACCTCTTTGATGGCTGTCTCCCGAAGAGATTGATCAAAGTCCAGTGCTTCAGCCTCATATTGTCTCTCCTCCAGGTTTTTGATTAGCCGGACCAGTTCGAGCTCTGCTTTACGCTGAAGATCTCCATTTGCTTCTTCTTCTTTCTTCTCAGACGAAGCATTCTTTGCATCTTCTTCATCATTTTCCAAGCTCTTCGTTTGAACAAGATACTGCAGGAAAACCATGCTCGCCTTTTTCGGGGCGCCAAGCTGGGCTACCATGTCGTCTATGTCCTTCTGTGGTGAGCGTATGGAGAAGAGGAAAATTCGAGTTTTGAGGCGTGTCGCTAGCTTTGGATAGTGATCAAGAGCCAAGTCCAGGCCGTCCAAGGTCTGTGCAAACGAGACCAGATTCATCTTGTCCTCTAGTTGTTGTATCTCTCCCTCGGCGAGATCCTGGAGGAGTTCCAAGTCTAGGTCAACGGCAGTGGCATACGTACGAAAGGCAGTGGCGAGCTGAGAAATGTTTCTCTCATCGTCGGTATCCCCCTTGGGCTTAAGGCACTGATACTTTCCTGTGATGAGAAAATGGATGACGATATGGCCCGTGTCGTAGGAAATGTCCTCTATGTCAATTGTTCCTCGGGGCTTGGAGAAGAAGAACGGCCCTTCCAGGCGGGAAGCGAGTTTCGGACATTTTTTGAGAATGCTTCTAGAAATACGCAGTGGCCCTTGGGATTGGAACAATATTTCGCAAATGTCCCCGGCGTACGGTCTTGATTGTGTCAGCTTGCTTCGATCCGCTGGAAGCAGAACAAGAACACCTACGAGCTCTCTGGAGGGGGATCCATGACGCATCAGAAGTGCAGGTTATTGTGCTAAATGTCGAGATAACTATTCTTTTCTTGAAGGGGCGATATCCTTCTATATGGGGTGGCAACCAAACTTTGGTGCTTTAAAACATGTAACGTGCCACGGGCTTATGGTCGGCCTCCCGCATGCTGATCGACATTGAGGGCTGAACAAGCGCCATCCCATCATCTCAGCAAAAGTTAAATATACAAAGCTGTATGTACTTGGTACAAGTGTCTATCTAATCAGTCGTGATCTATCCTTCTAGCTGTTGGTGTATTGTGTGCGTGCAAGCAGGCATTAGCAAAACCTGAGTGTCCGATTAGGCTCATGTGAAATTTAACCTATTGATTCTTCTTATGCCTCAGATAGACTGCTTGAACTCGGAGTCCTCTGACCAAGTGAGCTCGAAAACGAAGAACCTTGGTCATCAACAGTTGCAAAATTGTTTTCAATTTCGGATTCGTGAAGACGCCATACATTAGGTCCAATCTTTTCAAAGCCCCTGCTATCCCATGCAACTGGCCTCTCTTCTGTTACTGCAGAGCCTAGGCCAGCGTATGTTAGTCATATGTCCCGTTGCTGTAGTTGTCTTGGAGGCATTTACCTTTCATTTCATTGCATGACCTCTCTGTCAACTTCTTCTCGCCAAAACCTTCCGGCTGAACTAACGACCTCTTGGTCTTGTTCGTCCGAGGTCCAACTCCAACCAGCTGGCTTTGATCTGCCGTGGCCAATGGCTGTGCGGCTTCATATCTGGAAGATGTAGTACACTCTCCTTTTTCTTTTCCGGAGGTTGCTGGCTTATGGGGCCTCCGAGGCAACTCGGCGTTTAGCTGAACACGTCCTTTCGTAGCTATACCCCCTTCAGGGCCCTTCCTCTCAAGACTGCCAAGGCGTTGTTGCTTTTCTCCAAGATGCCGTCCCATTTTCATTCCCTGGCCTCTTAGCCTGACAAGTTCTGCATCTTCTCCTTTTTCCTTTTCCCTGATCACATATCCTCGCTCTGATCCATTTTGGAGGACAGAAACTGGACATGAATCCCCTGCCGCCTTCTGAGTTAGCCATTTCGTCATGGCAATAACCAAGGCTTTGAGAAGAACCATGCTGGCTGTTTTGGGGACGGTGAGATGTGAGAGGATCTGGCCCCCAGTTTCTGTGGAAGATCCGTGAGCTATGCGGAGCAACCGATCCTGGAGGTACATGGCAATCTTTGGTATAATGTCAAGCCTCATATCCAAGAATTCTATGATTTCGATTAGGGAAGTGATGCTCGTCCTTTCACCGAGACGTACAGCCTCCTGCTCTGCCAAGCTCTGCAGGTCCGGCAACTCAAGGGATCGGGCGGCGATGCATGTGTCGAGGGCGACACTGAGCTCAAAGCCAATAGTTTCTTCCTCGGTACGGTCTCGAAGTTTGAGGCATTGATAGTTGCCAGAGCATAGGAAGTGAACAAGAACGTGACCAGTGCTGTCCGGGATGTCGTTGACTATGATGGGACCTTTATATCCTAGGGGGTATTTCAAGAGTGAGGCAAGTTTGGGGCTTTTGTTGAGAAGGCTTTCATGGAGATAAAATGTCAGTCTTCCCTGGAAGCATAGTTGACGAATCTGGCTGGTATAGGGCATATATTCTTTGTCAGTTTTACCGTTCGATGTTCGATACTAAACAAACTTACGATGGTTCTACGACGTCCTCGACGTCTAAAAGGGTCTTGGCATCTGACAGATCTACCCCCATGTCTTCAGGATCGTGTTTTGCTCAAAGTAAGAAGAAAGAAATGGCAGTCCCCTCACTGCAATGAGGAGATTCTGCTCGACGATGATAGATGGGAAGAAATACTGCGCTTCTTGGCGAGCTTGGTCAGACACATGACAAAAATGGTGTAAAGGAAGAAAAAAGAAGCCATGATTCTGAAGACTCTATATATGCATTATATACGTATCATAAATATGAAGAGGGAAATTGCGTTGCCTGTCGAAACAAGAGGAAACACTTTTCTCGGAGAGAAGCATCATGGACTTGTTCACATACGCGGGAGCCTTGGCAACCAGCGGCTCTGTAGAGTCACAAGACGACCGTAAGACGTGACCAAAGCTAATTCTCAGGCAGAAGAGAATGAGATAGGGGTCAGTAGACTTCTTGTTTCAGAGGCAACCATTGCCAATCGAGCCGTGGATGGGGGTCATACAAGCAAGATGAACAGAACCGGCCACGTGTTGTTGTCTCGCTAGAAGAGCAAGATTGATGAGATCAAGAAATGACAAAATGGTTTAGACGACAAGACCAATGTGCAACTCGGCCGCTACAAGGCTAAATCAATATTCATGTATTTGTTTGTTTCAAGATAGTAGACATGTGGTTTTCAGGCAACTTATTCGAATCTTTCAAGGTTCATGACATACAAGCTGTGACTACAAACCCTAGATTTCAAGTCTGTGTGACACACTCCTAGTTTGGCCGACTGTTGTCGATTCCGGGAGGAAGAGACTCCATCTATCATAGACCGGGACAACGCCTTATGATGCGTATCTGATATTCAGCATCACAGTCTGGTGCCATTATTGGGAAGATATCACATCGCTTGACAAAAGGTATAGAGACTGTTACTATTGGAAAAAAAAAAAAAAAAAAAAAAAAAAAAAACTACTAAAAAACTAGTATAAAAACCGACGTCCGCTCAAGCACAGAATCCAAGTAACTCTACGTAAACCTCTTCTTCCTGAGAACCAAGCTTTTCAACAAAAGCAAAGAACCGTCAAGCTCTCCTCCATCAATCCCCAAAGAAGATGAGTAGTAACCCTCCTCTCCAAGATCCAGGGGGACTTGTAAACTTTGCCCACCATGAATCGGTACGAAAGTAAAGCTCGTCATGAGCTGAACGGCACGGAGGAATGCATCGTATTCCACTTGTATTGAGCCTCGACGACTCCGGCTCGGCAAAGAGCGCCGACGCATTCCCGGCGATCCGTGTGGTGGACTTGGATGGTGATGATGGTATTGGAAGAGCACGCAAACAGTTGAACCTTTTTACTGAAGAGCGGTCAGTGGTGCTATTCTACGCATCTTAGCAAGATCCAGCGATAAGAGAAGACAGAACTCACAGTGAGGAACCTTGGATTGGACTGTGTCTTTGCCGAGTCGTTCTGCGCATGTGTGAGGGCAGCAGCAGACGTGTAGCTTGTCCCACCACCGTAAGCCCCCAGGCTCATCCGTACCCCATTCAGGATTCTTTCCCTCTGTATTCGGTCTCTCTCTGGGGACTCGNNAAGGATGCTGGCGTAATGGTCCTGGGCCTCTCGCAGCCTGGGGCGTGTACCTTTTCAGAGCTTCGTTCGTGCCAGCCCGCGTCAGGAAGGCTTTGGGCAACCGGATATCCTTTTCTATCGACGGAGCGAGACGTCTATCCTCCCTATTAGTTAGTGCACCCATCTGGTGGTCCCTGGCACTCAGAGTTTCTGCAAACTGCGTCTTGGCCGCCTCTACTTTGGCTCTAGACATTTCTTCCCAAGAACGGGCCGCTGCCGACTTGATCTCGTTTTCTAAATCAAGGCTGATGTCGGAGACGATCTCCTTCCTCTTCGTGTGCAGGTCCTGATTCCACTGGTTCACTTCAGCACAGCTCGTTTCCTGATGTCTCTTGTAACCCGGGACAGCCAGTGACTTGGGCAGAATCTGTCCAGCAGTATCCGGAGCGTCGAGTTTCGCTAGCGTCTGTGGCGAGGAGGTTGCTGACGCGAGCAAGCGCGTCTCGAGGTATTGGGCCAATTTCGGGAACGCGTTGATAGGGAACGCCGATTGCTCCAGCGCGTCGATGATCGGATCTAGAGGCATCTTCTCTCCCGCTTCTAGTAGCTCTGCAGCAGCCAGAATGCGGAGATGGGGGAGCTCGAGGGTTAGCGCAGCGGTATACGTGTGAAGTGCAGTATTGAACGCAGAGGCCTCCTTTTCAGAAGCGTCCATGTCGCCTTCTAGCTCAAGGCACTTGTATTGACCAGTAACTAGGTAGTTGATGACCACATGCCCAGCGCTATAAGGAATATCATCCAAGACCAAGCCCATCTGACGCTCGGATATATCAGTCATCGAATCAAACCACGAGGCAAGCACGCCGCATCTGTCCATAAAGTCCGAGTGCACAAGAAAGGGGTCCCCATCTTGGAAGGATATGTTGATGACCGGACTGCTATATGGCCTTGTATTGCTGTTAGCTGCCTTGCCGTTTGTTCTGGGATGAGGAACCTACGATTGTATTCGGGGAGGACTATTTTTCAAGTCCATGGCGGTCAACGAGGAACAAGGTCGAAAACCTTGGGTTCCGTTGGCCAAGTGATCAAACGTTGAGAGGGTAGCAAGAGGAAAGTTGGGTGACGTCAAAACAAGACAAGAGAATTGCTTAGACGTGGATGGATTCTAGTCCTAGCGATCGTCTCTCCCGAATGCACCCAGAAGAGATGATAATATAAATAATTATATTACGTTGCTAGTTCAAGACCTTGATCGTCAGAACTCTCACGATTGCTATTAGGCCGTGCCAACCCCCGCGCATGACGAATGGACATTGCGTGAGAATAACTTTGTTGGAAATTTACTTTGCTATCATACAAGAGACTTATTCGCCACCGAGGTAGCGGTACAGTTTACTGACAAGTTACACGCCTCAGATAGTATAGCATGTTGTCGCTGATGAGGTGCATCCTAGGCTACTCTTACCCATTATTTCTGAAGTATAGACCTTTGTAAGTATATACTGCATCGAATACTAGACGAAAAGCATAGACTTGTGTGTGGTTGGTGGAATAGATGGCCTATATCTCTCCCAGTCTAGCCCTGAGTACGTTTGGGGAGTCTGTTGGGATAACATAGAAGTGAATGCTTAGTAGTAAGTGAAATCTCAACTACTGGAGACTTAAACATATGATATCCAGTTCGTCATTGAAAAGAAACGGCTAAAGCTAACACAAACACCTCTGAAAATGCTCAAAGTACCACCTTCCAACAGTCTAATCAGGATACATGCTCGCCAATCTTCAAGATGAAAGATGAACAACAACCACTTGAACTAGGCACCCACTCCAGATGAAGCTCATGGGAGATGGGATGTATAGTCTTGATCAACAGTCATCTCTGTGTCGGCCTCGGAAGAAACTTGATCGGATTCCAGTTCACTGAGGCTGGGTGGTTGCGGTTCAGGTACTGGTGTGCTTCTCGCTGACATCGGTTGTTCCGGACAATTGTTGGGCCCATACACCCATGCATTACCTGTCAAGGTGACTCCCTCATCATTGTCCTACAGTTGCTTAGCAGAGTTCAAAAGTCACTATTATATGGGGTCACACTTACGCTGGAATCCGAGTTCCCCTCACGCATGAGACGTACTCGACCAGTCGTAGTAGATATCTGTCTTTCTGATAACTTCAGGCGCCTTGGAGGCCCGCCATCAGATCCATGCAGCCGTCTAAACTTGCTAGATGATCTCTGGATCCGATCAAACTTTAGAGTTCGATCTTGTAGTAGACCATCCAACACCTCGGCCTCGTCGCGTGTGAAGGGGCTGTCTTGAACCCCATCACTCTTGTTGGTGTTGTTTGTCTTGATACATCTCATGACGCTGTTCTCGCCGCAACCTTGACCTTGCTGCTGCTTCTCTAGAGGCCTCGTAGCGGGCGCCAGCCAACAAGATGCCTCGTCTCCAGGGCTCTTGTCTTGAGCTGCATTAGCTCGAAATATCTCGGTGCCGATCGAAGTCCCAGAAATCAACAAGTCTATCTTCCTCCTCAGTTCCGCTTCCTCGAACGACCTCTGAGACTGCGTCGCTTCCTGCCATTTCTCTTTGTTCAGCCTGAACAGGAGGCCTATGAGAAAATTACTGATTGTTTGCGGGGGGTCCTGGCTAGGAATTCCTGGAGTGTATTTGAGGGAAACAAGAGTCCCCAATGTGATTCTCGATTCAAGATATTCTGCTATATTCGAGAATTTGTCCAGAGAAAAGTTAGATTCCTCCATCACCTGAACAATGGACATTATTTTCAGCTGTCTCAAGATATTCATCACTTCCTTTCCTGCCAGAGATTCAAGATGCGGTATTTTTAGCGTAGTGGCAATGGTGCACACTCTAAGCCCAGTTCTCAACTCGGACATGTTCCTCTTCTCGACGCTATCTCCCTGTGACTCAAGGCACTGGTATCCTCCAGTAACCAGAAAGTGAATTATCACATGTCCGGCATCGTAAGGAATGTCTTTCAAGTAAGCCAACATGGGGATGTTGATGCAATCGGCTGCGAGCATCACCATTTGTCGAAGCTCATCGCACTTGTTGATAAAGAACCAGGGGACTCGCAGAGATCCGGGGCCGTTTGAAAAGCCCAACTCGCAGATGGGGGAGGCATAGGGCCTTTTTCTTCGTCAGCCATGATACATCGAAACCGGCATGGGATACTGACGAGGCGTATAGGGGGTCTCTGACACCCATTTTCTATTTCATTTGACTTGCTGCTGCGGAACCAGCTCACAATCCACGCATAACAGGAGATGAATAAATACTATCAAATAACAAGGTTGATATCTTTGAGTATCACTACGTGGCATGAAGTGAGAAACCAGCGGGAGGCCGTGTTGCGCCGAAGCGATGCCACTGGAGAAGCAACAAGAGACAGCTGGTGCACAACAACAACAACCTTAACAAAGTCATACTCTGGCTGGGGGATGCGAGAAATGAATAATTTGGTGCCCAGCAAAACTCTGTCATGGCTTGTTGTAAACACTTCCCTTACCTTGATCTGAACGACTGACTCACTCCAAGCTTATCCCCCTCCGCCTGAGACGTAAGTTCCTCAGCAGTAACAAAAAGACGATACTTACTTTTCTTCCATACCTTAAGAATCACACACGCTCCACCGACCTATGTTTGACTCGTCTTGCTCATCGGCAACAATGCTTTTCTCCTCAGTGTCGGTCCTAATCAGGGTTTCGTGTCGAAAAATCTACTGATAGCGAATCGGAAGAACGCGCCTTTGATCCATACATGGCAAGTTAATAAGATGATGGTAATGACAAGGTAAAAATACCAGCGCGAACTCGGGAAACGTATTTTAATTTCCGAAAGGTTGACAGGGTTTGGTCTTCCAGGTTACGGTTAACTTTCTTACACACGATAGACCATGGACACGCTACTATGTCGATCAAACCATCACGTGGAATGAAAGATGGTAGGTATGCAAATAACCATAGAATTTTATACAAGAAGTTAAGGGTGTTTCTAAAAAGCAGTTCACAAGTTGCGTGGTGGTATTTCAACACTATTTACAGATTATGGCTCTGGTTACAAGACCAACCTTTTTCAAGCATTTCTAAAGCACCTCCATTTCTTCCAAGCTTCTTAGGATCCTTTGATAACTGCTCCATGCAATGAAGGAATATATTTATCGTAAGATATATAACGCGTACCTTTGCACCACATAACTTCAACAGCTGGGAAACACAAGAGTCCTCCAGAATTTAAACCGCCTCGATTTAGGCAGTCAGCTCGGATCTAGGGATACTTCTTTTCTAAGACAAAATGTTGATGTAGCAGCTATCGACCTCCTCAATGTACAGAACCTGTTTTGAACTAAAGCTCGTATGGCTGGCAACAGAAGAGGGGAAACCACCTTCGCCATCACATCCTCCGTCTACCGATCAAGGGTTAGTATACATGTTTGGGTTACATGTACCTCAGTTCCAACATGAGGGAGGGCATGATTAGATGAGATTCCACTTACCGCCATAGATACTCGTTCTCGCTGGATCCAAGACCTGCCAATCATTTTGTTCATCAACTTCATCTGGCAGAGTACCAGTCTCAGCTTTGATGCAAGCATCACGAGCTGCTTGCGTCCGCGCCCTTTCTGCCTCTTTTTCTTCAAGTTCCTTGAGCCTTTGCTTCTCTCTAATTTTGAGTCGTCGCCCTGTCGCCTCCTTGTGTCGCAATCCCTCCAGCTCTCTGGCCTCGTAGACCCATTTCTTCCATTGAGCTTCACGAAGGGCTCTCTGCTCAGCCAACTTCATAGCCTCTTCAGCCGGACGCAACTCAAGCATGACGAGTTGCGCTTCCAAGGGTGTGTCATTGAGTACACCAAGGCTCGTATCAACGCACTCCTGCATAGTCGGTCCCAGTTTCTTCTCTCTTACCGAGACCTTCTGGATAAGTATACTCCGAAGCAACACCTTGCTAAGTGTATCTGGCCTTCCAAGTTCGAGCAACATCTTGTCTGCAGAATCCTGCGATGCGTTGGCAGCAAAAGACAGGATTCGAGACTCGATGTAAGCGTTGATGGCAGGGAGTGCGTCAAATGCCAGGCCAGAGTCTTCCATGACCTTGATCACAGCAGGAAGCCCAAGCTTGTCACCCAGTCGGACAATCTCGGCTCTCGCAAGATCACGAAGCGACGGCAAACGAAGGAGCTCGGATGCATTGTAGACACGGAGAGCGGTCGCAAGCTCGGATGCGTGCTTTCTCTCGAGAGTCTCTTCTTGCGGATCGAGGCACTGGTAGGTGCTGGTTATCAGAAAATGAACAAGGACGTGGCCTGCGTCAACGGCGATCTCGGACAAGGAAACGACGACGTCTATGTCTGCAGACTCGGAGGCGATGGCTTCGCACTGGTGGAGAATCTGTCGGGGGATGTAGAGGGGACCTCCTCCTTCAAAATAGACGGCGCAAACGTCGCTCGCATATGGCCTAAGTCTGTGTTAGCTGAACTGGTTTCGCAGAGCCGGGTAGAAGTAGAAGCCACTAACGATTTTGTCGGTCTATTGTCGTGTTCATCGGCCATCTTGGCTGAAAACACGATTCAATGAATGGGTGCTGAGGCAAGGTGAGGCCGATGAACCTGCGAGGATCTACGGTATAGCTAGATGTGAGATGATCAATCATAGAGAGTTTAACGCTGATAGGGCTAGCAATGATGGAAGAAGGGCAGGGTGGAAGTCAAATGAACAAGAGACACTGCGTCTTTCAGGTAACGTGTATCGTGAACATTGGGACTTTTTAGCAACAAGACCTTCATGAATATTACCGAAACCTTCAATCGTTATACTTTTCATCGTCTTCCACTGTCTCCTCACTCCACGATTTGTGGTGGAGAGACTTTAAGCTCATGACACCGTTCCCGTGGTGATTCCCTCCAGCATCTTCTTCCAAGTAACTATACAGACCTGGCTAGCATACAACATGGTCACTTCGTCTTAACTGTATAGTCTTGAGGAAAGACGGAGGCGGCTACCAAAGTATCTATAGAGCCGCAGCCACGACACGCGGCCATTTTCCCGGCGTGATGCCACATCATTAGGATATGTCGCCAACGGTTGCAGCAAAGCAAGAATGATAGTAGACAAACAGTCTTGACAAAGGGTACGTCGGATGTTTGTTGTCCTCCACTGCTGCTTGCCGCATCTATGGGCAGTCAAGTGCTCCGATATCAGCTTGTCTATTCGGCAACGTTGTGCACTATTGGGTGCTTCAATAACCCGACGTGTTGGACAGTAACGAGTTGACAGATCATTGGTCTTGTTTCTACGTTTGTATTAAAAAGCCAACTCACAAGCCGAAACAAACACAGCGACATCCGCAACGCTGAGCTGCAGGTTCACATTCGTATCTGGGCCGTACTCCTCGTTCGGAACGGCTACATGCTCTCTCAATAGTAGGATATATAGAGCAACCCCATTGCCGTGCTCTCTCTTCTCCAGAACAAGCTAGTTAGACTGTGCTGCACGCGATGGGTGGCGTGGCTGGGGGCCCATGTGCAGGACGGGGACGGGTTGCCGATCGCGTGTGTGGCCAGCTTCACTCAGCCAACGGGCAATCAAGTAACTACCACGCTGCTTTGCTTTTTCTCGCCGCTCGCTTCCTAACCGTCCGGGATGATGCGGGCTTTGCATCTGGTCCAGGGTTATACAAATGAAAGGCTACTAGGGCTGCTGTTGTCCAGCCTTGTTGACCACGCTCTTCTTTCTTCTCCTCCTTTCCTCCTTTCTTCTTCTTCTTCTTCTCCCTCTCTTTCGCTCTTCCCGTCTCCATAAATCATGTCTAACAGAAATCGCGAGCCAGGGAGTCTTGTATCAGGCGTAGACTTTGGAGCGACAGCTTCAACTGTTTCATATGTTTTTGTTCACGAATGCGTACAGCCTGAGGATAGTAGCCTGACCACAATAGAGGCTCTAACCAACTTTCCGATAGGTTTGACGTACCAGAACAGGGACCCTATGAAGGTAGAGGCCCCTGAGTAGACCAGAAGTTGCATCTGCCCTCTACATACTCTCATCCATGTAAGAAACCACTGACTGGCTTCAAACCCCTACTGGGCCAAGGTGATAACCAAGAGCCGATGCGCAACGAAGCGTCCGAAGCTCTCAGAACTATTCATCGGTGGGCGACCAATAAAAAGAGATTCGCCGTCAAGAGACTACTTCATCCTGCCATCACTGACTATTTGACCTTGGACTCCGGAAGCTTGCCGCGACATACAGGCTTGTACGTCAGACGCTTTAAGACGCATCTGTTTTATGGGAGTCGACGACAGCGCAAACACCCCAGACAACATCTTTCTTGTAACTGAACCAGAAGCAGGTGCCATTTGTAGACGGGCCTGTCCGTCCTACATCAGGGTATTGTAACCTATCTAATTGACTTGATGTTGACTCTTTACTCAATAGTTGGACTTGGAATGGCGAGACATTCATTCTCTTCGATGCAGGTATAGCGTACTCTTCCCCTCCAGCATCAAGTGCCAACATCAATGGAGGTGGTGACACAGCTGATGCAGCCGCATTCATGGTGACGCAGCAAGCTCCTCTCCGACTCTCGAGGCTCGTTGTTGAGCCCAGAGGTGAGCTCGACCACCCTTGGTCACGAGTTGCGCATACTAATCAGCTTACAGGAGACGACTGTGGTTCCCTGTCGCTGAATCAGGCTTTCGGAGAGCTCCTCTACCAAAAGCTAGAAAACGAGACATGCCTTGAGGCGAACAGCTCATGATTAAAAAGCATCATCGAAAGCATTGCGTGCGAGAAGTCTGAGTACTCTATAAAACGGTCGTATGATGCTCTCAATCCTAGGCCAGGCATCAGAATCGCCATCAAAGGACTAAAGGAAGGCCGCAGTGAAGACTTCAACAGAAATGACTCGACACTTCGCGAGTAAGATTTTTCTTCTTCTTTTTGCATTGTAACGAAGCCGGTGTATATATGTTATAACAGCCACGGGTTGGAGGAGATATCTACCAATGCCTTTGAACAAGCCGTACGCGTTATGACAGGTCAGCTCAAGGTAGCCCGGAAGAAAGAAATAAACATTCATGTTTGTGACTCGTCCACTAATAAAATGTTTCCATGTCAGCCTTTCTGTTTCATGTTACATTCACTCAATTCCTTTCGCGGGCTCTCGCCATCCTCGGTCAGCGAACCACCAGACATTACTCAATACGCAAGTAACCATGGTAATAGTCTAGTAATATTCTTCATCGCAGCTCTTGCTTGTATAGAATACGCAGCACGTGTCCTCCAGTGGGTATCAATCACCGTCCCAAACATTCACTTCTTACGTCTCCTATCAAGCATACTCCTCGAGTCCATACTCGGCATCCATATCTGGATCATCCTCATCGTAACCGCCTCCAAACTCATCTCCATCGCCGTAATTCCGCGTCTCGTCATACTCGTCGTAATCTTCCTCCTCCTCTTGGGGCGCTTCCGTATCATCCACGGCACCGCCGGCTTCATCCCCAGCGACACTCTCGTCGGGCGCCTCGCTGGCATCATCACCACCCCGCGTACTCCCCGCCACACTGGTCTTGCGACTTGTGGCTTCTGAGCCTGGGCCTCCAATGTTGGGCATGTCAAATATGTTGCGGATGGCATCGTAATTGATCCTTTTGGACCAGGCGCGGTCTTTGGCAACATTGACAGCAGCCTCGGCGGCGGAACTGGCCGGGCTGGTCTGGCCTTCACCCATCCTGGCTCGCTTCCGTCGTTTGCGAGTCTGCTTTGGCCGCTCTGCTTCCACCTTCTTTCGGAACACCTTCTCCTGGTGCTTGCGCAGCCACTCCTTGTTCTGATTCACCCAAATCATCTCCTTGATCTGAGCTTCCTCGGGCGATAGCAGGCAATTTTTTACCTCGGGGTCGTCGGCGAACTCATCTTCTGTGACATCCGCAGACATGGAGACATCTTTCTGAGGACGCTGTTGCAGTGCCCAGACCGTGTGGAGTTGCGCTCGCTGTTCGGCATTCGTATAGGCCATGGCGTGTTCATATGTCAAAGGGTCGTTGAAAATCTCCTCAATGACACCTTCAAGCTCCTGCTCGTCCTGCTCCCACTCCTCGTTGATCGGCAATTGTATCTTGTCGTCTTTTCGTGTGCTCGCCTCTTTGCTGGTCTCGTCTTCTGCGAACTCGTCGTCCATCGCGTCTCCAAATTCTTGGACCAGTTTGTCCAGACTCTCAACATTGGTCCCGTCTCCCTCGTCGTCTTCTTCCCCCGCATTCTCGTTCAACCTAGTGACGAGTGACGGGTCTTTGGCGATCTTGGACGGTAGGGTTGGGATAATAAAGCCATCATCATCGCGACGATATTCGACAACGGGGGCCTTAGAAAGATCGGCACCTCCTTCCAGTAATCGTGGATCAATCTTGTCTGTGAGATTGTCCTCGTCTTCCTCACCATCTTGATCCGCAGAGTTTCGCTTTCGTTTTTTTATTTTGCCCTCCATCAACTTTTTGTATTCGGCCGACTGCTTGTAGAATGATGGCGGATCATGGGAACTCTCCAGAAAGTCCTGCTTCAGGAAATCCTCGACCGACATGCGGCTGGACTCTGTGACCTTGAACTCTTGCAGGCGGTTCTGGATCGTGTGGTTGGTGACCTTGACAATGTACACCACCTCGCGCACGGTTCGTCGAAAGTTGTGCATTCGTGCCGCCATGAGCAGACAGGCTCCGCAAATACCAGAAGGTCGACGGCCCATGACCATCCAATCCCGGCTCATCCGCTTGACAAGACGAACAGCGTCCTCGGCGACCTTGGCCGTGTCCTGGTGAAACTCCATTTTTGTCGCGAATCGCCAGATAAGATCCTCGGGATATACGGGGACAAGTCCGTCGTTACCAATCGGCACCACCTCGTTGAGCTTCTTGAAGATGCGGCCGAGCTTGAAGACGTTGAGTTGAACCAGATCTGCCAAATCTATCAACATGACCTTGCAAGGTGGTTCCGCTCGGCACGCAGCATACAGACAGACAGCTGCGACACTGGCAAGCGTGCGACCCTGAATGAAGTTGGCACTAGAGGCCAGCTTGAAGACCTGGGTCCCTGCCGTAACCAGACTGTCGCTGACGTTGAGCTGCTGCGCATAGCCTTGCATCAACCCCTTGGCCTCTCTAATAGACTTCTCTCGATCTTCGGATCCCCCTACCCTTCGGAACGCAGGTCCCATGCTGCGGACACCCGCTTGATCGGCGCCGATGTAAGACCCATGGACAACAGCGGCGCCCGAGGAAGATTCTCCAAAGGTGACCTCTGCCACGATATTGCTGTCGTCTGAGATACGGCCACAAGTCTGGCATGTACCGTCGACAACATTGGGCTTTGGACACGCCTTGTTGGGACATTGCGGGCGAGAGGGTTTGGCAAGTGAAGCATTTCGATTGACGGCAGCGACTCGGAGATTCGGAGCTGATTGCATCGCTGCTCGGCGCTCTTCGCGTTCTCGCATGGCTCGGACAGGATTGGGCTTTACGAATCGTGGTTTGGGGGCAGGGCGTCCGAGAGAGCCCGACTTGGGTGGTGTAAGAAAGGACGACATGGTGGGTGGGCTGTCGCAGTGGTATCGTGGGCGAGATGGCAAAGTTCAAGGTGGTTATGGCCGTTGCTTTCAACAATTCTCTCCTATCTCCCCCCAGACCGTCAGACGGCCAAACCACAGAGGCTACAAGCACTCCAATGTCGCGGCGTCGAGCGTTGTAGACAGCCCGTCGACGGTAGTCCCGTAAAATGATTATCGCGATAGGGACGCGTTTAGGAGGAAGGGATACTGGTAAGAAAGAAATCGTGTGTCGCGGTCGAGGCGGGGTTTTTGGGTGGGAGACGAGTGTCTGTGGTCGAGTGGGGAAGAGTTTTCACTTTAGCTTTGTGCAGGCCCTGCAAAAGCGCCTGGCTCGGAGCATTAGGCAGTGATGGTTCGAATACCGGAGGGTGATGTTTTTCAAAAAAGAGATTTGAATGTCGGCAAAGGTATTGATGAGTTTCTTTTGATAGATGTTGCTGTTACGGTATTGTTGTTTATTTGCAGAGATCAGTCTTTCTGAGAGAACGGAGAGAGCCAAGAGAAAGAAACCTCGCAGGCAGTTCTCCTCAGTTCTCCTCGAACCTTGTGCAGTGGTTGGCGACGAGTAAAAGGCCGCGGCTTACCCGGCCCATGTAAAGCGAGCAGTCTTGAAAGACGTTAATAGTTAGCAAAGCCGAGGTTCATACCATGCATGGCACCTCATTCTTTATGGTTCAAGGGTATAGTATATTCGTTAAAGAGTAGATACATTTCTCTTTCAAGTTGACAGCACTGTTTGTATATCGGGGTACTCTATCTAAGGTACCGGTCATGTATATTTTGCTGCGTCCGTGTCCCGTTCAGGCAATCCAACAAGCCCGCTCCAAATGTAGTAATCCTCCCAACTCTCTCACCTCGTCTATGAAGTTTAACCCCACTGCATGTCATGTCATGTCACAAGATGTTCGTGCATAGTATATACCAAAGAGGAACAAAAACCATCCAACTTGATCGTATTAGCCTGTTCTCGTACCAATCATCAAATACCAACCAGCCTGAGACACGCAGTGCGGAGCGAGGTATTCAAGATGGCTTGATTACGTCAGTTCTGCCCCCGCGATTCATCTTTATGCGGCAGACAAACATTCCACAGCAACTATATATACTATACATGCCTACAAACAATACCTACTTTGGTTCTCAAGCTCATAATAAACTCGTTTTCATCTCCTAATCATACCTAAAATGGAGGTTCCCTTTCACCTCAAAGCCCCTCCAGGTGGTGATATCTGGAAGCAGCCTCCCAACACCGACGTATTCACTGGTGAGTTCTATCCCTCACACACCAACATCACCCGCGTTATCACCCATCACCACGAGCCTCAACTACCAAAATCCTCACTCAAACGCGCATTCGTTCTTGTTGCTCTCCGCTAACTCTCCCAGCGCCTTTCCGCCCTCACTCCATCGCACCCCTCAAGCACTTCCGCTCTGCAACTCTCACCTTCCGTACAAAGTACACGCACCAATACGACCAAGCCTGTCTCCTCCTAACCTTTACCAAAGCCTCCTCCCCCACCCCCGAGCGCAAATGGATCAAGGCCGGTATTGAATTCTACAACAACAATCCACGCTACTCGACCGTGACATGCGACAGATGGGCCGACTGGAGTGTCGAAGTCGTCTCGCCCGACAAAGCACCCAGCATTATAAACGGAGACAAGGCCGTTACTGTCAAGGCGGAAAAGGTGGAGGACGCGCTCGGTGTCTGTCTGTGGATTTACAGGGTTGATGAGGATGGTGTCAAGACACCGCTGAGACAGACGAATTGGGTGTATGGTGAGTGTGGCGACGGGTGGGAGCTGGAGGTTTCTGCGGCTGTAGCTCGACCAGATCCGCACAAGAATATCAAGGATGATCTCAAGGCTACATTTGAAAAGTTTGAGGTCGAGTGGGAGAAGCCTACTGCTTAGCGTCCATACATAGACATGGACACTTCTTAGGTGATGCCTTCACGTTACATGTCACATGCGATAGAAACTTCAATTGAGGTGGCCGAATTTCTCATTACCTCGACCCTGACGGTGCTCATCGCCAGGGAGGACCGTTCAACGACCCATGTTAGATAATCATCAAGATCGTAACTTCATTGTTCATCGGCGATTCCATCGCCCCCAGTATCCATGCAGAAGGATCTTACTTCCATCAACAAAAGAAAAGCAAAAAGAGGACAGGTTCGAGGTATCAATCTCATGCGAACCAAGTGCAAGGGGGCCCAGTACTGAAGAGGCGAGGCACACACGCCATGCGTGATGGTTAGGTAAGTATTAAAGCCTCTGGTTCGTGAGCCCCCTGTTGAGTAGGAGATGTTTTTATCCGTTTCGCGTTCTAAGCATATTCAAGAGAAACGCCTGACAAGCGTCAAAACCAGAAAGGATCCTTTTTTTTTTCGGTGTATTCAAGATGATGCAAATGCAGGTTTCAATCTTTGGGCATTTGCTCGCGGGTGTGGAAAAGCAGTCAAGCATTCCAAATCTTCCCATATCCCCCCAGGGGAAGATGTTCCAGTGCTGGGTACCAGAACAGAGTTGCGAAAATGACAAGATAGAAACAGAAAACATCTCGCGATGAACAAACACACAAAAGGAGCAGAGGATGTGAAGGATTTTCGTGTGCGTCGGATTAGATCCTCTCAGCTCGTGCATCATCAAAAGTATTCGGTCGGCCAACCTCGCAGAAGGGGAGTCAACAAAGCTCCTTGGGACGTCAATTTGATGAGGGAGCATGAAAAGCAAAGGTCCAAACGCCAGACTTTCCAACGATTCCTATGATGGATCACTTTTTTTAGTGTTTTCGCGGTTATCCGTTTCCCACTCGTCCTCCAGCATCTGGAGGCCTGAGTAGTGGTGTATTCGTCTTGGCTGGAATCACCTAGACAGTCTTTGGCGTGCGAGCATTGCTCACGTCAATGACGTCGTCGAGGTGATTGCACATGGCCACAAACAGGTCGAAGAAGAGCTTGCTGCCGCCCGCCTCCATCTCGGCCTGCATGGTTCCACTGCGCTTAAAGGTCTTGCGGCAGCGGATGATCAGGGCGAGGTAATGGGCGCGCAGACGGTTATCCGAGTCGGGTGTGTGGGCGTAGGCGTACTGGGCGGAACGCAGGATGGTTCCCACGTCGATGCCGCACTGGAGTCCCTGCTTACGCAGAGCCAGACGCTTGAGCTCCTCGAGGCCATAGCGGTCCGCGGCGCAGTAGACGACTGTGTCGCGGAGGATGGGCATGTCGAGACTCGACAGGTAGACGGTGGCTTCAGACGCGGCGCCTGCGCGGCCACCTCCGGTTTCGGGGTTGGGTGATGTGTGAGGTGTGCGGCCTTGGTCCTCTAGCTCCCAAGAGTTGCGCTGCTTGTTGTGAAGCAAGCGTGGGTAATAGTCACCCTTGTAGAGATACTCAAGGACGGCGGAGAACACCTCGGGTTCTTCGTCGGGAAGGGAGATCCTCTTGCTCTGTGCCTCGAAGTGGCTTCCGCGACAGGCAGCCTCAAAGAAAGGCGACTGGCGGAGCACTTCCTCGTGCGCTGCAAAGAGCCGGCCATCTCGGCCAACAGTGAGGGTGACGATTGGCGAGGGCGAAGGCGCGGCTGCGGCTGCGGCTGCGGCTGCGGGTTTCTGGGGTACCGAGTCGTGCTCATTGAGCGATCTTTGCAGCTTCGACATTTTCTGGTGATCCCGTTGAGAGCCCGATTTCTTCAGTCTTGCAGCCTTGTCGACGCGGTTGGGGTCTTGCGACCTAAACGAGCGCTTGAACATGGCTGCGGTAGTTGAATCGGTGGGTAAAAAAGAATGGACTCGTAACGGGGAGGAGGAGGATGACTCCCAACTTTTTATATATCGATCGATTTGGCTAGAGAGTGACGAAAAGAGCGAAGAGAGAGAG
>JABFAK010000511.1:0-10769 GCA_013266265.1 Fusarium sp. NRRL 66182
TTTTGAGGCCGACGATGTTTCGCGTGACTGGGTGCTGTTAGTCCTTGCTCTTTGTGTGTGTGTGTGTGTGTGTGTGTGTGTGTGTGTGTGTGTGTGTGTGTATGAGTGACTGAGAAAGTTGGCTTACACTGAGGATTGACGAATAGGGACTTTTCGCCGGTGACGGGGTGTGTCCGCACGATAGGATGCTCGTTCACGACAGGTTCACGACGCTTGACGCTGCCCTTCTTGACGCTGGCGTTGACCTGCTCGATACCAGAGTGCGTGGCCTTGAGGCCGTGCAACAGCTTCTGGAAAGCAGGCGAGAGACGGTTGTATGCCTCGACAGTGTTGGCAAAGAGGGTATCGCCGCCTGTGTCAGGGTTGTCCAGCACGTAGAGGAACGTGGTTCCGGGAGGCTGCTGCTCGTAGGTAATATCAGAATGCCATGCCACGGAGCTCACACGGGTCTTGAAAAAGTCCTCGTAGGATGCATCTCCCGCACTCCGGTGGACAAGATGGATCTCTGGGTGACCCTCGGGGGATCCCGAGGTAGGGTGGATGTGGTGACGGCCAAAGTAGCCGCCAAACGTGAGGGCATCAGAGATGGGGAGGTCGGCAAAGTCCTGGTTCCGGAAGGCCACGACCTTGCGCTCAGCAACGTAGCGGGCGAGCTCGTCCTTGGCGGCGTCTGAGAGGCTGCTCAGCTGGATGCCGTCGACTTCAGTGCCGATTGTGGGCGTGAGGTGAACGACTTTTGTACCGGCCCTGATGAGGTTGGGGAAGCTGGGGTTGGCATCTTTGCCATGCTCGTAGTGCTCGAATGGCTCGAGGGGAGGGTAGACTTGGGCTGGGTTCCAAGTTGGGAGGTAGTTTGGGTACTGAGATGGTTAGCATGAAAGATATGGTTGTGTGTGTGTGTGTGTGTGTGCGTGTGCGAGTGTGTGTAGGGAGATGGGTACCTTGGCAGCAGAGAACCCGTCGATTCCCTTCTCTTCGTCCTCTCGGCGATAGGAAGTAGGGGATAGCTCCTTGTATACACCCTCGACGTGGCCAGGGTAGAGCTTTAGCTTCTGGGCGTCTGTGACGAGGTTGGTCACGGTTTCGACTGCTGAAGGAGCCATTGTGGAGGGTTTTTTCCCCTTGGGAGGCTATGAAATACCCGACTTGCAGTATGATTCTAGTCAAGGAGAGGAGGCAGCCTGGCTGAGAGGCAGCAATAGACTCTTATATATACGACTTGATTCCTCATCGGCACTCGTGAGTGGATATCCACCTCCGGAGCGCGGGGAAACATGACTCTGCGAGCCTACATCTGTTCATGTATGGGTCACTGAGTAGTCTGAGTTGCAGAGATGGAGTTATTGCGCAAGTGCTGCGTCTATTGCGTTGATCAACGAGGAGTGTGTGTGGTCTATGGCTTGCTCAGCTTGCACACAAAGCACGCAATGTCTCGGTTGCAGTGCCACGACTGCACTTTTGAAGATGAATGCAGCAATACACAACTGGTACTACGGCGTCATGGAATGTGATTGCGCCATCTTGGGGTTTTGGTTGTAAGGGGACGCCGTTTCGCTGGCGCAATTCCTGGGGATGGGTCACGCAATGCGCGTTCTGGAAGCGTGTTATCCGTGTCTGGGGCGTTTGATATTTGTCCAAGTCTATCTCGATTCCTCTCAGGTGTAGTATGTGTCTTGGTTCATAGACTCTGGTGTGTTGTATAGTTGAGAATGTTTGCGTGGTAGTTGGCTGAGAGCTGAAATATATCAGCTGCCCCGGCTCAACCCAATCCTGACTACATTACCTACCCCGTATCTCTCTACGCAGCTTCAACTGCCAACCCCAGCCAAGCCCGAGATATCATTGAGAATAAGCGCAGGCCCTCACTTGCACGGCTTCTCGGTCGGTTCTCTTGGCGATTGGCCCGGACTCCTTCCATCGCCAGCACGCCATTCTTCTCTTTGTGGTGAGATGCGTGGATCGTCCATGTCTAAGCAACTCGATTGTCATGTTAGTCTGCAACGCAACGCAATGCATTGCCATTTTTACGTGAAACTGTATGCCAATCGCAATTCTTAGGGAAGATGCCTTATCATTGTGCCTCTATTGGCTCCCTCGCTCGACCTTGTCCGGGGGGTTGATGATTCTTGCGGATTCAGTGCTCGTTTGGGACACTCTGACCATGATCCAGCTTGGCTGTCTAGCCCTGTCTGCATGCCCGGGCCTGTTGGTACCTGCTATCGGCGTCGTTGTTTCTTCCTGGAGGCGTCGGCGAACCCTAGAATGAGTCGGTCATGTCCAAGATCCCACGCTGGCCGAGACTTGAGGTGATTCTCAAGACCCATTGCGACATAGATAGTCCCCAGATCGTCTCTTCTACGGGGATTTCGAGGTCGCATCGAGCAGCCGTGGTGTTGGTGGTGGTCCTTGGTGTCAATGGCAAGGAGGCGTGGTCGAGCCTTTATAAGCCAGACCATGCATCCCTCAGTCACGTCGTTGCTTTGACATGTCCGCGGCCCTTCTTCTCATTCTTCCTTCTCCGCGGAACGAAACCTTCTAGTGCACCCTCCGCAATGGCGTCTAGCCAGGATCTCGTCCGGGCCAAAGGCGTCGACGTCAAAGACCAGCGTCACAACGACAGCGGTGACGAATCTGCTTCGACCCTGGTTGAGCATCCTTTTTCTGATCCAGGTATTGCTCAACGCTGGCGCAAAGTCTATGAGAATGCCCAATACGAGAACCGTCACCGGTTTGATCCTCACTTTGTCTGGACGGCTGAGGAGGAGAAGAAGTTGGTTAGAAAGGTACTGCACAGCATACCAATAGATGGATGGCTTGCACTTGAGAGAAGCTGTGAGCTAACAGAGAGGGCTGTCCCGCCGCCACAGATCGATTTCCGCATCTGTCTCTGGGCCTGGGTCATGTTCCTGTCTCTAGACTTTCACCGACGCAACATCAACCGTGCCATCTCCGACAACATGGCAAGTTTACCCTGCTCGACGGTCGATGAAAGTGAAGCTAACCATGCATGTCCGGATAGCTGCCGGAAATAGGCATGGACACAAACGACTTCAACTACGGCCAGACTGTAAGTCGATCCTTGCTCGCACCGCCATACGTCGACTAACACCAGCAGATCTTCCTCGTCTCCTTTCTCTCTGCTGAACTGCCCAGTGGGTTGATCAGCAAGAAGCTCGGAGCTGACAGATGGATTCCCTTTCTCATCTGCAGTTGGTCGCTGGTCGCTGGTTCACAGGCTGCGCTGCAGAGCAGGGGTGCTTACTTTGCCATCAAGGCTCTCTTGGGTCTGCTTATGGGCGGATTTATTCCGTACGAGACCCTTGGATCTGTTCTCCCGAGAGCAGCAAGCAGCTGACAAGCTACAGCGACATCGTCCTCTGGCTCACCTACTTCTACAAGTCCAATGAGCTGCCCATAAGACTGGCGTTTTTCTGGACTGCTCTCAGCACCAGCAACATCACAGGCTCGCTCCTTGCTGCTGGTATTCTGCAGATGCGCGGCATTGCTGGCTGGGGAGGCTGGAGATGGCTGTACGTTCTCCTGGCTCTGGCGAATCCATAGAGGGATGCTCACATCATGACCAGATTTCTCCTCGAAGCCGTTGCTACCTTTATCATTGGCCTGTTTTCTTGGGTTCTGATGCCTCCTGGTCCCTGTCAGACCAAGAGCTGGTTCCGCGGCAGAGACGGCTGGTTCAGCGAGCGGGAAGAGTACATCATGGTCAACCGACTTCTCCGTGACGACCCTAGCAAGGGCGACATGAACAACCGGTACGTTCAAGTTCTCAGTCTCATCATTATCCCAGCTTTCATCCTCTGACATGTCGATAGACAGGCTGTGAATCTCTCCAAGCTCTGCAAGGCCATCAAGGACTGGGAGCAGTGGCCGCTTTACATCATCGGTCTCATGGTCTACATTCCCCCGTCTCCTTTCAACACGTATCTCTCTTATATCCTGCGCCAGATCGGCTTTTCAGTTTTCCACGCCAACCTTCTTGCTATCCCCTCACAGTTCCTCTATGCCGTCAACTTGATCATCATCACGTGGGTCTCTGAGCGCGTCAAAGAACGAGGCATGCTCTCATCCCTCTCCAACATCTGGATCTTTCCGTGGGTGCTCGCCCTCGTCGTTCTTCCAGGTGACATTTCTCCCTGGATCCGCTACGCCCTCATCACCGGTCTGCTGAGCTATCCATACTGCCACGCTATTCTCGTCGGCTGGAACGCCAGGAATAGCAACAGTGTGCGTACGAGGGCCATCAGTGCCGCTCTGTACAACATGTTTGTGCAGACGGGTAACATTGCTGCGTCCAACATCTTCCGCGAGGATGATCAGCCTCTATACCGGCGTGGAAACAGGGTCATCCTAGGCATCACCTGTGCAAACATTGTTCTGTTTTACCTGGTCAAGGCATTCTACGTCTGGAGAAACAAGGTCCGTGATAGAAGGTGGAATGCTCTGACCAAGGAGCAGCAGCAAGACTATCTTTTGAACACTGCCGATGAGGGCCAGCAGCGTCTCGATTTTCGATTTGTTCATTAAACAAGATGAGCGGTCGATCCGATAGATAGCTAGAAAGGGGACAATGATCGCATGCTCATTCAAGATGCACCACCAGTCAGAGCCCCAGAGGCAAACTACGTTCTCTGCGCCGTCTTTGATAATCATAAACAAGTATCAGGGAAATAGAGAGTACAACTATCGGTCCCCTGTGTCTCTCTTCCCAATTATAACTACCACCTATCGATAGACTAGATGACCCATGTGTGTGTGTATATATGTGTGTGTGTGTGTGTGTGTGTGTGTGTGTGTGTGTGTGTGTGTGTGTTAGTAGAATTACCGGATTAGGAAAGTACAAGTATCAAGAAGCTGACAGGGTTTATAGAGATCACCTGACGTCAGATGATAGCCGTCTAGCCTCGGTATGTTTGCCTTGTCTCTTTATGAGAGGAGGGATTCTTCTTTTGCCTTGACCAAATCTTACCAGCTCCATACTACAAGATGACTACGTATGAGGCAGCTCATGACCAATATGTCACTGTAAGTGGCATCAAATTCGCCTATCGACGCTTCGGCGCAGACCATGGCGTTCCCCTCACATTGCTCATGCACTTTAGGTGCGTATACATGTACCAATTTCGAATCCAATCAAGGAACTAATTATTTCATATTTCAGGGGCACAATGGATCACTGGGATCCAGCACTCATAAACCCTGTTGCCGCCAAGCGTCCCATTGTCACCATTGATAACGCAGGCGTGGGCCGCTCTGAGGGCGAGGTCCCTAAGAGGTACACCCAGTGGGCGCAGCACTACATGGATGTTTTGCGTGCCATCGGTGTCAATCAGACCGATGTGCTAGGCTTCTCCATGGGCGGGTGCGTCGCGCAGCTTGTTGCTCTCGACGGAAAGGATCTAGTCCGTCGACTCGTTCTTTGCGGAACCATGCCTAGCGTAGGCAAAGGCACAGTGGCCGCCTCTTCTTTGGAGCCGTTCAATCGTCTCAAGTCTGCCGAGACAGAAGAAGAGCAGAAGGAGGCCTTTTTAGCCGCCATGTTTAACACGTCGGATAAGAGTCGAGCTGCAGGTGAGGTGGCGTGGGAGAGAATCACGGGAGCGCGGGACAATAGGAGCGCCCATGTCGACCCGGCCAATTCTCATCGACAAGCAATCGCTTTTGCCAAGTTTATGGACCCTAGACAGGCCAAGGACGGGTCATATGACCGGCTTGACGAGTTGCGTATACCAGTCTTGATAGCAAACGGTGAGTCGACTGCATCGCATCATAGCGTCAACTGCTGACATGAGTCTTTTCTAGGGGCTGAGGATCTTCTCTTGCCGACAGAAAACAGCTATTTGATGTGGAAGAAACTAAAGAATGCTAAACCTCAGCTGCATCTGTACCCAGATTCTGGACATGGGTTCCTCTGGCAGTATGCGGATCAGTTTTCCAAGCTGATCAATGACTTCTTGGACGACGAGCCCAGACTATCGAGTCGCCTCTAGTAGCTCAGGAAATACTTTCAATTGATCAGTTTCTTCACTACGTAGTATACAACTCATGAGCAATAGAATTGAATTTTACAAATATGACTGTTACAGATTGTAGATGCAAGAACTGTACGCCTCTGTCTAAGCACACCCATAACCCAGTAACCAACGACGAACCCCCAAACTCCTTTTCCTCTCTATCCCTCTACCAGAAATAGTACAGAATGCAGCACGAGACGTACAGCCACTACCTGGCCTTGCACTTGCACTTGGGGTCAAACACCACAGGGCAGTCGCAGCAGATGGCGTCCTTGGCCCAAGTGATGTGGGCGCCCCAGTTGTAGACCTGGTTGAGGGTGTTGTACTCGGAATAGGCCTTGGTAATCTTGCCTGCAGAGTTCAGAAAGACCATGTCGATACCGTTGCCGCGGCCGCGCTTGGCGCCGCGAGGAACCTCAAAGTCACCCTTCCAGTAGAAGCTGAAGGTGTTGCAGCCAAAGGCAACGGGACCTTTGATGAAGGCGCTGGGGTCGTTGGTCTTTTCGGTGTTGCCGGCGATGAGCTCTTTTCTGTTCTTGTAGACGGGAGGGAAGTCGTTGTTCTACATGCAGCTGTTAGAGTGCTGGTGTCAGTGATCAAGTTGTGAGTGTAAACGTACCTTGGCGTACTTGCTGATATACTTTGACGAAGACGATGATGTCCACCAGATAGACTGAGAGTACAGCTTGAAGTTCTCATCAAAGATGGTCCTTGCGAGCGCTCCACCGTCCGTGATACCTGAGAAGGTGGCGACATACTTGTTGACGATGGACTCAAGCTTGCTCTTGGAGAGGCAGCCTGCAGACTCGGTAGTCGCCTTTTGGGTGTTTTTGTTTTTGTTTTTGTTTGTGTTGGAGTTGGAGCTGGGGTTACTGGCACCAGAGTTGGCCGCCTGCTTCTGACCGACAGGCTGATACTTGTTGGTCTCTGGGTGATCGTAGTTTCCTCCGAATGCGTTGTATCCGGCCTTGATGGGAATTCCAGCTGCCGGTAGGAGGTTGTCTGGTGCCCTGCGGTGAATGCTGGTGGCTGTGGAGGAGATGGCGCATGCCAGGACAGAGAGGGCGAGTGATGCCTTCATTGTGTATGTGTTTGGAGCACTGTCGTATCCTTATTCCTAGATTGTTTGTTTTTAAAAAGAGAGCGTGATCGATCTGAGAGATCAAGACAAGAGTGGGAACTTCAAGTTTGTGGCGCGGTAGTTAAAGAAAGACTGAGACAACCCTTCCAACTAGACAAACTCGCCCTCTTATATCTTGAGATGATCCATAGGCAAAAAGACAAATCACTCGAGGTCAAACTCGTAAGTTTGAGCCATCGTGGCTCTAGACGCGTGTGCCTTTGGTAGCTGTTGTGGCAAAATTCCAGTCGTGCCTGGTCTAGACTAGATGCAGCAGAAGTCGTAACTCGACTCGAATGAATTAACCTAAAGATACATGACGCCGTAGTAGGATCTAACAGTGAGATAAAACATGTGCGGTCTTGAAATTACAGTGATTGTGCCGGATATCAGGTCTCGCAGAAAATAGTCGTCAAGGACTGTGTTCGGTGTCACTTACACATGGCTCAGACAAGTTCACAGCGATTGGCATACTCAAAGGCGTTTCCGTGGCACAGTCTGGTTAGCTATAGGCCCTTTCCAGTACGTAATCTGATATCAAAGGGACCAGGCATTTGTGTAAGCGACTGACAGACAAGAGTTGGGCCCAACGACTATGGAATGCAGTTTGTATCGCCATCCCCGAGCCCAACACACATCCGGCGTCGTCTACGTAGTCAGTGGGGATTCCAGAACTTGTAGCAGTGTAGCTTCAGTCGCGAGATCTATTATCCAATCTACGGCATCTTTCATTCTTACTTCAAGATTGGCACGCTTGAGCGGCCAACACCATCGTTCCGGTAGAGGGGGGCATTCATTCGACAAGACTGTGGGAGACGTTGCCTGTTGGATAGCATTGGATTTTCTACTCTTGAATTCTGACTCTGTGAGATCACTCTTCATGGCTGACCGAGTGATTTGACCTTTGTTAGAATGCTGGTGAGTAACGTAGCTCTGGGAGCGGTAGCCGATGTTCCACCCATTGGCGGTTGTGGTAGTCTGATTTACACAGTAGGGTCTGAAGGTAGATGTCGAATCTGCAGCGCATTCGAGGATACTCTCCTTGTCGTCTGGGACTGGTGGTGCGATAACCGTTGCCGTGTATGGGTCGATGCCCAGAAGGTCCGCCGTGCCGTTGATGTAGCTGAGCTCCTCCTCGCTCAAAGCAACATAATCATCAAAGGTCTTCTTAAACGACTCGGCGTAGTCCAGTCCTAGGTAGATGGGGTTGCAGAACGGCCCCAGTTGGATCGAGTTGAAGTGGTCTGCGGCATAAACGTCGACTTCACTCTTGGGGTCTCGCGGAACCCCAAAGTTGTTGTTGAAATTGACGCCAACTTTGCCCTTTCCGCCCATCTCTTCCTTGTACCAATGGTAAACCCGTGCATGCGCCTTGATGACATTGTACACGGAGCGGGCATTGTATGAGTAGAGCAGGGGCTCGTTGAAAGTGTACCAGACTGGGACGCGGTCTGCATAGTGCGCCATGACAACCTTGGCATAGTTGACAAAGGCATCCTCAAACGTTTCATTCTGATAGCCACCGTTGACGTAGCCAACTTCAGGCCCATCGGCCGCCTTGGTGAGGTTGCTGCCGAAGAACTGGAGAGGGGAGTCAAAGTGAATGAGGGTGACTTCTGGCGTCATTCCCTTTTCGAGGATGAAGTTGATCACATCGTTGTAGTGATCGATCCCGTCCTGGTTCACGGGTGTCCCCGGTAGAGCAAAAGGCAGAATCCGCGTCCAGGCGATGCTGAATGAAAAGTGCTTCGCTCCCATGGCAGCAACCCGCTCGATATCCTGCTTGTAATAGTAATAGTGCTCGTTGGTCACATAGTCTTTGGCTCGCTCGTCCTGGACAAGGATGTCCATCAGAGATGGCGCCTTTCCCTCTTCCGCAGCTGCACCCTCGATCTGGCTCGCAGAACTAGCAACGCCAAAGCTGAAGCCCTTGGGAAAGCGGTAGCAGTCCGTGGGGCCAAAGTAGTCCCGCGGCGGCAACACAAGCTCGCTGCTAGGAACAGGTGTGGGAGACACAGTTGTGCTGAAGATGCCCCTTTCAGTAAAGTTGGGGGGGTTCGCGTGTTCCCAGAGCGCGGTCCACGCAGCTCTTCCATAAGGATCATCCGTGTCTGAGGCTTTGGTGGTGGCATTGGGGTCCCATCTGCCCCAAGTCGTAAAGGACAGTGAAGGCACGAGAGTTGTAAGTGACTCTGGGGGGTTGGCGTATGTAGTTGTCGTGGCCTATTTACGCCTGCAATCATGCGTTTATATCCCTCCATACGGCACGCCGACTCACGCAGCGCCATGGTCCATCCATTCCGCTATTCGACTACCTTTGAATTCCAACTCGGCCCTATGAGTCGATCACTAACTCGGCTTCGGACCGATTTCAAGTTGACGGTGACTGTAAATCGTGGGGGAGATGCGGGGTGTAACGGCCATACTTGAAGCTGCTATGTATGTCCAGCTCCCCTAGAGCGTACCTATGCAAAGATCTCGCGCGAAAACGCTCCGACTTGCCGCTTACAGACCATTCTCAGTGACTTCATCGCGCCGTTGCTTCCGAGTCGCTTCCCAACTTGATGGTGTTGACGACCATCTTGACGTGATGAATCCAGCTCTCCAGGAATACAACCCACCCAACGGCTGAAATGCTCAAACTTTATAGACGAACCGTTGAAGCCGGTAGAAAAAGACGCTGAGGCTTAGAACACAAGAGTATGGGCATTGAAGTGTGTTTGAGAGCAGTCATAAACACAGGCCACCCAGAAGCTTGCAAGCCCGCTAACAGGTAGGTACCAATATATTCTTTACTATCAAGTCTCTCCCCCAATCACAATCCCCTCACTACAGTAGGTTATTCAACACCTATTATTCTTCCGTAGCGTTCTTGTCTCTTGTTCAAGGATATCCCATTACTGCGACCTATGTCTCCGAAATGGGAGGTGTAGGCTACCGATCTCGCACACAAATGAACAGGACAATAGCCAATAGAGTAACGCATACAGGCCACTAACAATAACAATGCTTTTGGAGAAGTGTATCCAGGCCAAAGGTCAACTAAAATGTTAATAAAGGCACTCAGTCTGTAAACTACGTACTATAAAGGTTAAGTATCACTTGGTCTTCCGGATATAGGCTTCAGGTGGCTATAAAACAAGTGTTTAAGAAACTTAAGAAAGATAATCTTGCATTCCGTAACACTCCGAGTTCATTTTTTTGTTTGTGCCTATCTTTGGGCACATCTTTAGGCACAAATAAGACACTTATAGTATATAGGTAATGTTAAACCGAATTATATTCTTTATTACTCTACTAATAGATTTATATAGCTTTTTCTAATTTTATATTATATTAATCCTTTTTAAAACTAAATATATTAAATAATTTTACTTACTTAGATAATAAGATACTTTTCCTATAAATAAAATACTAAATATATTTTAATAAGTTTAATATATATTTTTAAAATTAAAAGCTTTAAAATTTTATTAATTATTTAATAAAATAAGTTTTATAATATATAATAAGGTTTTATAATTTAAAATAATAATTTATAATTTATTTAAGTATTTTAAGCTTAAAATATATATTTTTAAATAATTATAAGATTTTACTAATAATTTATAACTTATAAA
>JABFAK010000512.1:0-41880 GCA_013266265.1 Fusarium sp. NRRL 66182
CCCCCCCCCCCCCCGCCATTCATCAATGCTAGATACAGTCTTGACCATCTTCGTCGCCTACAGAGAGAGTCGCGAGGGTAGACAACTCAAGACAGCAGAATGTCTGCCACTGAAACAACAAAGCTTCCTGGCGATGCGATACCTACATCCGAACTCGAGACGGCGCAGAGACATGGCTCGAGAAACGCCCTCCTCCACGGCCTCGAGGGCCTGACCTTGTACGAGAAGAAGTGCGTCCTAATCAACCGCGAGATCGACGCGCAGGGAATGGGAAAATACCAGTGGTGCATCTGGGGACTGTGTGGCTTCGGATACCTGATCGACCTGCTGTGGGCTCAAGCCTTTGGCCTGGTGCTGGGTCCGTTGCAACAGGAGCTTGGGTTTGGGACGGACGAGTCCGGAAACATCTCGACAAGCTTCAACGCTGGCTTGACAGCTGGCGCCTTCGTCTGGGGGTTCTTGGCCGACATTATTGGTATGACATCTCTCGGCTCGTCCGCCGTCCAACAGGTCCTCTGCCTGGAGATGCCAGTCTCTTGCCTCGAGCAGACGCTGACTTGTGCTAGGTCGTCGCTGGGCATTCAACCTCACATGTCTTGTTGCATCCATCTTTGGGCTCTGTCTAGGCGCGTCAGACAACTACAACACCTTTCTTGTCCTGACCGCATTTGTTGGCTTTGGTGTCGGAGGAAACATCCCCATTGACACCACCATCACTCTCGAGTTTATTCCTCAGGTGCGTGCCAGCCCGTGGGCTATCGAAGCAGCGTCTAACCTCGCGACAGAACAAGCGCTTCCTCTTGGCTTGCTTGTCCGTCTTCCAACCCATAGGCGTAGTTCTGTGCAGTGCGGTTGCTTTTGGTTTCATCCCCGTCTACTCATGCACGCCCAACTTTTCCGAAGCCGACGCGCTGCCGTCGTGCAGAATCTCTGCTCCCGGACAAGAATGCTGTTCGCGTCGAGATAACATGGGATGGAGATATCTCCTCTTCACCATCGGCGCAATCACTCTCTTGATCTTTGTTCTCCGATTCTTTGTCTTTAGCTTCAGGGAGACTCCAAAGTATCTCGTCTACCGTGGGCACGACGCTGAAGCCATCCGAACGCTAGAGCACATGGCCGAGGTAAACAAAACGCGGTGCGGACTCGCTCTCGACCTGTTTGAGTCGTTGCAGGATGAGCAGAGCTCTGTCGGCAGCGGTGACAGCGCGACGCCTGCACTGGGAGGCGGAGCCAAGCAGCTGAATATGCAATGGCCTCAGAAGGCAAAGCTGGAGCTGTACCGGTACAAGATGTTGTTTGATGGAGCCAAGATGGCCCGTCTGACCATACTGGTGTGGCTGACGTACATTATGGATTTCTGGGGGTTTACAGTAGCAGGTATGTTGGGAGGACGGCTCGAGTCTTGAGAGATTCTAACTCGGGGTTCCAGGCTTCTATCTGCCTTCCATCCTGGCTCAGAAGAACAGTGCCGTATCTGTCAGCCTTTCGTCCACATATGCCGCTTACATATACACGTATGCGCCAGGCATTGTTGGAGTGCTCATTGGGGCCGTCATGTACCGAATCCCTGCCATCGGACGCAAGTGGACTATGGTCTTCTCCGCCGCACTCATGGGCACGTCCATCTTTCTATTTTCAACCGTCAACACGCGTGCCAAGAACGAAGGCCTCTTTACCATGGAGTATTTCTTTCAATCCATGTTCAACGCCGTCTTGTACGGCTGGACGCCAGAAGCATTCCCAGCGCCGATTCGTGGCACCGCTTGTGGACTCGCAGGATTCTGGGGCCGACTGTTTGGAATAGTCAGTCCCTTGATCGCACAGCATCTCTACGGCAGCAGCGGAGACATCAACAGCGTGCTGTATCTGGCGGGAGGTGCTGTGCTGGGGTGCGTGATTACCACAGCACTTTTACCGAATGACATGATGGAGAGCAAGGACGAGCGGTCGTGAACTAGATTTTGTCCATGTGTGAGATTGCAGTATGGAGCATTATTGGGTTTGTAGCCTCATGGAGTGAGTACATGATAACTAGTCCGAGCTATTGGAGAGAGGTGACTTTTACGGGTTTTGGGATAACAAATAAACGTGGGCAACAGGGCAGTATATTGAGCATCATATATACCTAGATATACGCGTGACAAGTTGGAAATTCTTTTTTTTTTTTTTTTTTTTTTTGTTCATTCAAGGCTCCAAATGGTATTGGACCTGGTATCCAGAAATGGCTAGCTAAAGGCAAAGTACACTAGGGACTCTAGCGACTTGAACCAAGGTTTTTGATCTCTGCTTTGATGATTCTTTCCAGCTTGCTAGATTAGGCAATTCAGGGCTGTAGTAGAATCATCAGTACTCCAGGTTAAAATAAGCTTGTCTTGACTGCCATGTATTGCTGTCCCACGTCTACCGGGAAGCTGCTGGCTTTTCACCACCCAGCCGAGGAACAGCTTCATCGCCATAATTAGAAGAATATCGCCAGAGAGTCCAAGTATATGAGTTACAACTATGGTGTTATTCTTTTACCGAGGCCGGCACTCAAGAGATGCCTCACTAATCCTCTAGGACCCAAGGAGCAGTACTTCCAAGATGTCACCCTTCAGCTGAAAAGACCAGATAGTATTGAATTGTGGGACTCGTTCGGCTTAATCCGATAGTGAGTCGGACTTTCGGGCTTTGTCCGATGGAGCGGATCATCAATCTTGCCTTTGCCGACATCGCCTTTCGACCGAGTGATAACATGACTTCAAACAAACATGTCTGCAGCTGACAGCGGAGAACTACCCTGCGTCTTTGAGACGGGCTCGGCTGGCTACGAGACACACTCAGACCGAGACGCGGACAGGCTGCCGTCTCCACGACACGGCCTGAAGAGGATCTCTGCTGCTTGCCAGAGATGTCGTCGTAGGAAGCAGAAAGTACGTATTCAACATCAGTTCACGTTCACTGCATAGTCTACCATGTACCATACTCACAATGCCTCGTGTCTAGTGTGATGGTAAGCATCCCGTCTGCGGGGCATGTGCAGCCGCACATGTGTCTTGTGTTCCGTCAGATCGTCTCGTGGTCAAGACGAACCGGGACTGCGAGTGTGATCATCTCCGGGGCCAGGTGGCGCGCCTCAAAGACAGAGTCAGTCAACTGCAGTCACAGTTGGCGGCGCAGTCGAGGGTATCGTCGGAAACACGCTCTCAGGAGGGTCACCCGCAGATGCGACCTGTCGATCCGGCGCTGAATGATGGCTCGGTAGGGACCTTGGGTAGACTGTACGGGGGCCGCATGCTTCTACCGACATTCCGGGGATCGGGCAATCATGGAAGCTCGGAGACGGGCTTTATGAGCACCCCTTGGCAGCTGTGGAACGGACTGTCAGCCAGCGATACTCGGCCAGCCAGCACCTCGGACACGTTTTCTCTTGAGCGAGATGGCCTCGGCCTCATAGACGTCTTCTTCGACCGTCGATGGCCGCAATATCCTGTCCTCCACCGACCAACGTTCATGGAGCAGCACTACATACCCTACTGTAACGGCCAGACCAGGAGCAGACTGTCTGCCTTTGAGGTGCACATGGTGCTCGCGGTTGGCGCTTCTGAAAAAGCCCGCACAAGTTCTGACGCGCCCATCTCACACGAACACTTTTTCCAGCTGGCAGTGCGTGATCTTGACAGCGTACTTGCGGCTGAAGACATCGACTGCATTCGCTGTCTCTCGTTGCTCTGCATGTTTGGTAGCAACGAGCCGCAATCTGTGAACCTGTGGTACACGGTTGGCATGGCATTGCGGCTTGCCGTTGGCATCGACATGCATCGGCACGAGAGCTTGGCACACAAGTCTTTTCTGGACGCCGAGATGCGCAAGAGGCTGTTTTGGAGCCTGTACACGATGGATCGAAGTGTCTCGATATCCATGGGTCGACCGTTGGGCATACAAGATGCCGATATCAATGTACCACTCCCCCTCATGCTCACCGACGAGCAGATTGCAGGGCCAGCCGATCGAGCCATCCCAAACATTCTGCCAGATGCCAGGGACATGTCTGCGTTTCGTCATATCGTTGAACTGAGGCAGATCAATGCTGGCATCTACACGGCACTCCATTCGGCTGGAGGTGCTAGCATCGAGAGCCGCAACCTCGACTCGATACGACAGCAACACTACACCCGTCTCAATGCGTGGCTGCTTTCCGCTCCACGCTATCTTGCTCCTCTGTCCATGTATCAGACCCCAGAGTGGTTCCAGATTGCGTATCACCAGGCCGTCATCAACCTGCACCGGCCGTCGCACGCATCGCCCGTGAGCAGCGCTGATGCCATCGGCCTCTGCGCCGATTCTTCAATAAGTCTCATCAGCTGCTACAACGCTTTATACGCCAAGAACAAGGTCATCTATACATTTGTCGCACTAGACTCCCTGTTCATGGCTGCCGTCACCATGCTCTATTCCATAAGAGCAAGCGCAGTGGTGCGCCATCAACTCACCAAGGAAGTCGTTGAATCAAACATTGAAACGTGTGTCAGACTCTTGTCCAAGATATCGCATGGCAAGACTGTCGGCGAGAGGAGCACCCAGATCATCCGCCGATTAGGCAATGCGACGCTGGCGGTGTTTGACACAAGCTCATCAGCCGAGAGTGAAGTAGACACGGAATTCATGTCATGGTTTGGCGTGAGGTGCCAGAATCCGCCTGGGCCAGAGTATCCTACACCAAGCATCGACGTTGCATGGAATGACTTATTCGAGCACGGCTACGATCTTGATAGCTTCAATAATGCACACCTACTTCTCTAGTGTAATACGGGGTGGCTTGTTGGGGTCGCATGGGCTATACCAGATGCAGAGAGTCAAGTATGCAAAATTGAGCTGGCAAAGTAGCCACTGAATAAATACGAACATGAACTATATAGCCTGAACCGCCTAGTACTATATGGAGCAGATACCAAGAGCTTGCTCAACTATAGCCGGATATCCCTCACACCACGCGTGTGCCGGTCCAATAATCCAACCAGTCCACCGGATGTTGGCTCGGGCAACTTGGCAAATCCCTTACAGGATGCCTCCGAGGTTGAGGCAGTTGAGAAGGGCAACGTTGACGAGAGCACCCTGCTGCCGTTAGAGACCTGTTTCCCTCTCCCTCAGAGACACTTACCGTGGGAGCACCAGTGTTGCAGCAGTAGGCATTGCCTTGGCAGTTGTCGCTGAGGACCTGGACGATGCAGCTGAGGCCACTGCAGCAAACCTGCTGGTTGTTGGCGGAGCAGATGCTGTTGCCATTGCCGCTGCCCTCACCACCGGGGTTGCCGTGACCGGTGCGAGCTTCGATCTCGGTAGGGGCAGCGATGACGGCGGCGGTCATGGCGAGGATGGAAGCGATGGTAGTGAACTGCATTTTGGACGGTGATGGTGAATTGGATGAGCTGGTGCTTGGGAGTGAGTGGAATATGAGGGATGTGATGCTTGAAGATGCTGGCTGTTGCTGATGAGATTCGAGTTGAAGAGGGAGGAAGCTGGCTCTTTATACTTGAGAGATCTCACCAAAACCGATAGCCCGCCCTGAATAGCCACCTTGATTCTCAAACATCCATGTCTCTGGCTCTCACTGAAAGCAAAGACGTACGCAGGATTGCTGTCTTACAAGACAATGCTCGGCATCATGGTCCTAGATCCTCGATCGGAGATGATACGCCGGATCTCGGGGCGATCACTGTAGATGTCTGTGGGACTCACCTGAAAGTTGCATATCCCTTCTACCTGGTTTCTACCATTGGGTACATGAGCTGAAAAGAAGTAGATAGCTAAAGCTTTCAAGGGTATGGACGCCGCTCAGATCATACCCACCCACGCGGGAACCGGGCCGGAGTCGACGCAGCAAGGCAAATATAAACTACCGAAGTAACAAAGCTAGATAGTTACCACGCAAAGCCGTACATCACGGGTAGCTCCGCTATCTTGATAACCGCCCGCAACCTGGGGTATAGTCTAACTAAACTACTGATACTCGTGAGGTGGTACAAACATACAAGACGTGAAGAGGACCACGGAATGTTCGCTCCGCAACCACGACGTAGCATCGTCATAGATCAGTCTCGTCCATCTATTCTGCAGATGCACATGGGGTCGGGCGCAATACTCCGGTACTATCTCAAAAATACAGCCAAGCCGTTCAAGATGCATGGCATAGACGTTGAGAGCATTTGTCTCAACCGATGCGTACTCCGGATCTCGGGACGCCACGTCGTCAAGGACGTTTTCATTACTTGGAAATTGCCTTCTCTCCAACGAGCACCAAGGGGTCAATAATGAGGCTGGGAACTAACTTGGATATACTCCAGCCGCTCAATGCCGATCACCCCTTGATCCTACCGAGTACTAGGCTGGGACCGCTGGGTATATTGATCCCATCTACCGGAAATCTCACTTCCGTTGATTTATCGAACATCTCTAAACGCAACGGGCAAGTAGGCCCATGAATATGATGCGGAGAAACGCAGGCAGAGACAAGGACGTTGCATTTGGCGTTTAGCTCTGTGTCCCTGATTAGGGTAGCAAATCCCTCCCCCATCCAGTTAGGTTCATGATATTGCTCTGCGGAGAGGCCAAGTGACCAAGAAAAGCCTTGGTGAAGAAGGCATTGGCGCAGGGGAAGGGACTGAGAGATCATGAACAACGTGACCGAGGCATGTATTGCTGTGAACTTGGTCTGAGGTTGAAGGTGGTAACATGATGGTGCCGACGTCAAGTCTTGCGAGAAATACCTCTTGAATAATGCCGAGCTCAGCCCTGCAGCTAGCAATCACAATTAGGCTCTTGGGGAGAATGCTGAACCTGTGTACCATCTGCTAACTCAATTCTGAGTCCTATGGCTCGCCGCATTATAGTTTTTACCAGGTTCAATGGCTGAGATGCTTTCACTCCCTGATCACTGGGCCACGTACGTGCCTGTTGCAGTTCGTACTCTAACTATCTAGTGCTTCAGGGAGTATAGCAGCTGCAAGGGATAAAATCCAATAGGAGACTAGCACCTGGCAAGCCACCAACTTGGCACTATTGATTGCTTGCGAGGATCACTTCCGGAAAGATAGGCCAGCTATATATGTAGGTGTATATCTGTAGTAAAGCTATGAGTAAGAACTGAAAGATCGACAATGCAGAACGTGTTTCGTGTGTATACGATGTTTTCAGCTGCGGTGTCCGAAATTGAACGGAGATTGTGCAGCCTCTACCATTCATTGTTAGGAGTTTAGAACTTGGACAAGGCTACAACGACGATCAGCTAACCACTAACTATCTGGCGGCTTCGTAAGAGTGCGGCGCAGAGAGAGAGTCGGTGTGATGGTACGGTTATATGGCAACGCGTGGTGATGATTTTCCTTACCAACCGCCTCGATCAGAACCCAGACCTCTTTTAGTGATGTAACATTTTATTATAATTCCAAGTTATTGTGCCAAAAATGACACCCTTGAGGTTATGAAGCATTTGATGTAATAATACATCAACTACTTTGGGAGACATGACGTGTGCAAGATGCTGAATAGCAGCACTCTTATAGGCACAGCCGAGAATCTGTTCTTGACCTTTTCGTCTGGCAAGCTTAGATTGAGATGTGAAAGTAAAGATCAATGTTTTTGGGCCTGTTGTAGGAAGACCTCGGTGAAGACAACGAGAATCTGAACGCTCTTCGAAAGAGTATCACAAGTTCATAAGCATTACTGACCAACATGTTGTCTCTTCTTCTTCTTCTAGTGAAGCCACAACTCCAGGGTAAACTTTATGTGCCATCTCCTCAGCTAATGGGTACTGTCTCCCACAGAGGTCACTATTAATGCATTGCTTACGGGACTGGTACAACTTTGTCTCCAAATCCCGTATCCTTATTAGCGTCTTTTGCCAGTCACGTAGTCACTACTATCATAGAGATCCGCAACAAGAAGACATGCTATAGCCAGAAAGGCTGATAAAGCGGCGGTATTGTGCTTGTCTGTTTATGAAAATATATGTACCAGGTTTCACCCTGGGTGCAACTCAACCTGCCGCTGTAACTTGTCCGTCATTTTCCAATTTGTTTTATCAAGTCCACTTCCTATCTTCCCGATGACCACCATTCCTGCAAGCCATGCATACAACGTCCTATTCTACCCCCTTGACACTTGGTGCCTCAATGGTTGCGAGGCTTTAACAAGACATTGAGTGGCCCTCTCTGCCAAAGGAAGTAAGATTTGGTCCTAGCCTCCCAATCCAAACTGCTGGCATCCAAGCTAATGTCGAAATTCCACAGGAGCCGTGCAACAATCAACCTCATCTCGGCGTATGCCAGGCTAGGTATAAGTTAGCAACCGTAGTCTTTCCGAACAAGCCAAATCTTTGAACAATCAAATGACTATTGCTGGTGATTGAGGGCAGAGAGAAACAGCGGGAAGAACGAAAGGCAGCTTACTTCTTGCCAATGCAGTCTCGTGGACCTATGGAAAACGGTTGAAGTGCCCTCTTCGCATCATTCTCGAAGCGTGGATCGTCTAGCCAGCGCTCAGGGATGAAGTTATCCGGCTGGGTAAAGTGTTCAGGGTTATGGTGAACGGCCCACTGCCAAACGTCGACGGAAGCCTACAGCAAGAAACGTCAGTCCTATTGTGTTATCAGGTGGGACATGGTTCATACTCCTCCAGGGACGTAGTGGCCAACGATTGTGTCGCCTTCATCGCGAATCACGCGCTGCGTGCCATTGATAATAGGAGGGAACAACCGGAGACTTTCGTTCAGAACAGCTTGGAGGTACGACAGACGCTGGACGCTGACCATGACGATATCGTCCTCGGATTTGAAGCTAGATCGCACTTCATCGACGAGTTTCTTGAGGCTCTCGGGGTTCGTCGTCAAATAAAAGATTGTTGCTGAAAGCGATGTTGCCGTTGTCTCGGAGCCAGCGAAAACGAGGAGGCGGGAATTCGAAGCTAGCTCTTCAAAAGTGATTTCCTAGCAATAGTCAGCCTTACTTCACAACAGACACGTGTTGGGGTTCCGTTAGCGTACGCTTCCCGAAGATTCTGTTCTTCTCATCATGGAATCAACAAAGTCTGAACGATCCTTTCCCAGTGCCAGCCGCTTGCGCAGCTTATTCTTGGACATGTTTCCATGTTCGGTCAGTTTGTCTGTCGAACCCTTTGACGCAGCAAGCCTGGCCAGCCTGTTAAACCCGGGTATGCGACCAAGGCAAGATTGGAATGCCAAGTCGTTCGCTACTTCAAGTATCAGGTTGACCCAGGGGTGATAATCCTTGGCGTCAAGGCAACCAAAGCCTTCGCCAAAAGACAAGTCGCCGATTATGTCAAAGGTGGTAAAGTTAAACCACTTGGCTATGTCAAGAGGCTTTGTGCCATCGTAGCATTCTTCGTGCATGACGCGGATAAATTTATTGACGTAATCTGTGATGATGGGCTGCTGATCCATCATGGACTGGTTTGAGAAGCCGTGGGCGAGAGCACGGCGAAAGCGCCGATGGTCTTGACGGTTGGCACCAAGCATGTTGTCCGCATTGTACTTGGCGAGGACGTCATCCTTGGAGTTCTCCCCGGTTCCGGTCTGGCGATGGCCGCGAAGATCCTTCATGGCGTCTGGGTGGTTTAGAGAGAGGTCGTTGGGACCGATTCTGACAATGGGACCATACTTTTGATGCAACTCTCGAATCTCTCGATGGCTGTGGCCTGATAGGAACATGCGGATATACGGAATGATGGAGATTGCCGAGAGCTTGGGACCAGGGAACTTGCGCAGCGGATGGAAGTAGAGATTGTAGATGCTATTAGAAATGAGGTAGGCGGTGAACTTGATGGGATCCCCATTAGCAACCTGTCTACACCAGGGCATTGCTGTTAGCCTGGGAGAAGACTCACCAAAGCGAGAACGGAGGCTGGGAGAAGCACCGGGAGGTGCAGCTCCCCCAGGTTATCAAACAAGGAAGTCAACGCCATAGCACTTCCAGCCGATTCGATATCGTAGTCGTGTTTAATCATCTCTGGGTTGGGGCTCGAAGGGGCTATATATACCCAAGTCCCTCCCCCTTGCAGTGAATTAAAGTGGAAATAGATATACTTCTGATTCTCATCGCTTGTCGGTTTCATCTTAACCAGAAACGGCAGGTCTAATGACTCATGATATGGTCTGTGGCCAAAGTGTAGCGACCGTCTTGGCATCTTGCTCTCAACTACAACTGCCGACATACATACTGCATAACAATCCTATGCAGAAGCCTATGCCTGGCTATTCTCTCAGTCACCTGGTGGATCGCAAAGGATAAGTGGTGGAGTCTCTGCGGACTCGGAAGCGGCCCGAAGAAGCGGCCTGTGTTTTAGACTCTATTATGCGAGATTCTTTATATAGAGCTCTATCGCCATGTGGAAGGGTCCTCTATGAATACAACTGAGGTTATGACAAGCTTCAAGCCGAGTGTAACATGATGCTGGCATACACAGGGTGTGATGTGTTGTTAGATATATATATATATATGTATATATATAGTTGGTTATAGCATACGTCCTCAGCTCAAAGTCACCACCGCATATGCAAATGACTTGCAAGTTGGGCATTTAGCCTACCCTTGATTATGCACTACAAGAGATTCTTGATCCTTGACAAAGATTTACAGACTACAGTACTATATGTGTTACAACATGCCGTAACACAGTAGATCGCCTCGGTCTATAGCTGGTTCCCACCAGTCCAAGCGAATTTCACCCCTGACGAAAATTGGGTCAAGCGGCCCAGTACCTTCGGTGTTCGGAAACGACTGACGACCGAGATATACTTTGACACGCGGTCGGTGATTAAGTTTTTGCCGTTGTAGATCTCGAGGTTGTAACGATACATGACTGAAAGTTGTTGTGGCAGATACACCTCCCAAAGGCCACAGGCCACGACAACGAGTTCTGCTGATCGACAGACAACGAACGTCAGCTGTGTAACACGAGAAGCATCACATAGACTCTATAGAGCCTGCGAGAGGACGAGCTGCAACTTGGCGAGCATTCAACTGAGCGGGGTCTTCTCGGGGTTAAGTATATCACGGCAAATTCAAATGGACCCTTCTCAAGTCCGGTGCTTGGTTTGAGTCATTGACGTCAACGATTTCTTGACGCCGGACAATGAGAAATCTCCGAGCAAATCAGCGGTGGCTAGATACGAGATGTTTTTAATAAAAGAGGGTTCAGGAAACTAGCGTCCGCGTCTAAAACTAGTTAAGCTGGCTTGATTGAGATTCAGGACAAGGGACCTCTTGGCTCCCAGCTTCTAGTTAGTTAGCGGGCCTGAGGACCTAGAGTTGAAGGATATTCGCTACTCTATTTAAGCTACTATGTGGATATACCACTAGAGGGGTAGTGGGTTCTCTAGATATATATATATGTATATATATATATTAGCTGCTTTCTATCCCTCCCACATCTCCTCCCCAAGCGGCGCGCAGATAGCGATATATGGGCCACTGGCGGTAATCAGTCTCGAATCACCCCAGCTATCTAAATTCCATGTCACACCTGTTCTCGTAACCTTGCTCGCGCTTACTCTCAGTCTCAAGTCACTTCCCGCCTCAAAATCGAGACCACTGAGAGTCAGCATCACCTGAGGCACAGCATTAAAATCAACTCCACCGGAGAATACGGCCTCCCCAGTGTTGGTCAGGCCGGGGACGTCATCTTTACTGAACATGCCGCCTGCGTAACCCGATTTGCTGGCTGGTAGTGCCCAAGTTACCCTCGCCCCATGTAGGTCTGTGTCTACGCTGGCCTCAACGCTGAGGCGGAATTTGTAAGGACTGATATGGCTCGGGAAGGTCTCGATCTGTCGAGGCCATGTGGACCAAAAGACGGACCGGAAAAGAAACAAACTACCGAGGGAGGTGTCTTGTCTTCAAGGGGGGTGGGAAAGCTGATGGTTGCAACGGTTCGTGATTGCTTTTGACCTCCGGGCCATAAATCGGCAACATCATTCTCCCCCAGGGAGAAATCCGATTCGTCAGAGGTAACCTCGATCCATGAGCATGCCGCGGTCTGGAATCTTGTCTCTGCGTTGGATGACCACATTTTGGCTGTCAAGTTTCCCGAGCTTATGTCCTCGGCCTGGACTCCAACGTCAATGGCTCTTTCACAACTGCATTCTAACCAACTCAACCCCATTGCGAGCCGGGGAGGACTCGCGTAGCGAGGTTCAAAGCCAAAGTCCATTTGTACATCTGTAGCATTCTCGGCTCCGTCTGGAGAGTTGATCTGCAGAGAGCAAAATTGCCCAATGTCGCTGGAGTAGGCAGGGTACACGCTTGACATGTATTCTTTGTCCGTCTTGCTCAGTCGGGTGTTGTATGTCGTTCCCATGCTGCCTTCCAGGAACCAGCTAGCCGGATATTGATACAGCATGATAGAATCCGGGTCATAGGCAGTAGCTCTCACCGGCTCTGCCTTGAGTTGATTGATGACATTGTGGCGTGTCTTCTCTCGACTCCAAAAGTTGTTAGGTCCGGCGAGCTGCTTGTAGATGACTTCTTCGTTCCATTTGAAGGTGGCAGGGGGGGGGGCTGGTGTTCGTGCTCCTGGCCCAGAGGATGTCCAAACTCGTACAGAACCTTTCTGCGAATCAACTCGTCAGAAGAGTTGTCTTTGAGATCAAGATTCATGGTGGGACAGGAAGAGTAAGAATTGCTATATGCTCGTATTGTATACCTGTTTTGCGTCGATGAGGCTAACATTTTGGTATAAATGGGGGCATTTATGCAAGTTTTAAGTATTCCGGGATCATCTCAGCGTTCTAGCTGCTCGGTTTGTGTCCGGTCGACAAAATAACCTAGATCTGCTCAACCGAGTTCAAGACATGGTCTGCTAACTACGCCCTCCCTTCACCAGGCACTAATCTTGATTGTAGATAGTAGAGTGACTCAGCAAAGCCTGTACTCTTGACAAGATAGGCAAAGTGGCGCTGCAGCTGAAAGCTGAACATATCTCGGGTTTCCTTCCCTTGTCGTCCATCAACGGCTTGGATATAATAGAGGAGGCGTAATGGCGAGCCGTGGAACTTTGACTATCCAACTCAGTATTCGTGGATATCGTTCGAGCCAATGTGTTCAAATGCGATGAAAACCATAGTTATCTGACCACTTCATTCTCAGTTACCATTTCTAAAGTGCCAAGGCTGAGGCAAGCATCTTATACAAAGTCACACCTTCAACCTCTCAGACCGACTAGGATACAACCAAAAACATTCCCACATCTTGGCTACGTGGCATTCATTAGCTTTCAGCTTACCTTGAGTCAGACTTTGAAACGATACCGCAATCCCAACTTCGGCTATGCCAAAGTGATTCGTATAAGTGAAAACCGGGGAGACGAATTCATCGCATATCAAAGTTCTTTGTACACCAACCATCTCAAGGGACCTGATCTCACGGATAAAGAAAAGGCCGATAGTAGGGTTGCCAAGCCTGAGGTGAGGCTTTCCGTATTACTCGTTATATCTCGTCCATCACAGCCTTGATCGTATGAGTTAACATAGTGCCTGAAAGGTGATGCGTGTCATCAGCAAGACGATCAAATCTCTTGACATCAGCATCTCGGCTGCCAATGAAAGGGAGCAGTACGAGATTCGCCAGGCGGAGAATCGCGCAGGCCCAGAGACTGAAGACGAGACATCCGTGGTCTTTGCCTCTGACGTGTCTCCAACCGACACGGATGCAGAACAGCTCCGGAAGGGCATGACAGGAGGCACTGATGAAGCTAAGAAAACTGCCAACTCGATGGGGGATATGGCAGAGGCCATTGCTCCCATTTATTCAACCTTTAATAAGATTCTGGTAAGCTGCTTTCTCCATGAAGCATCAATGCTCGTTCTCTATAAAGTCGCCATCTGACTTTGATTTCCAGGACAACCCTTACTTGGGCCCAAACAATGCTACACTCAACACTGTTCCGGTCGTTGGTCTCAAGGGCGACCATGTCATGTACGTCGAAACCAAGAATGTCGGCCTCGGCGTGCAAGATGTTTGGAGCGTTTTCTCTAGAATCCCGGATGGGGTCAATATCAACAGTATGGTCTCTATGCATTTCTTCCCCTTTCATGGGCACCTTTGTATGAGCGTCGGTAAAGCTGTCTGGATGAAGAAACACCGCGAACAGGGCGATCCCCTCATCAAGGAAGCCATCAATACCTTTCTCAGGCTCTACCTTGACGAGTGGACCCAAGTCGGCGACAAAGTCCTTCCTGACGAGAAGCTTCTAAGCATAGTCCCGTCCGTGGAGTGGACAGAGGGTGGAGAGCAGAAGGCGTTCCACCTCGTGACGCTCAACTCAGACGGAGCGATCCAGGTCATGGATGGTGAGGACCTCGGCAGTCAACCTGGGTTTTCAACCATACAGAACGTATCAGACACAGCCCAGAACAAGAGAGTCAAGTTCCAGAAGATTGCATACTACAACAACAAGTTTGTTGGATACGATCACTCAGCTTGTACCTGGAATATCTCTCCTGACTTCAACAGCAAGACCTTTGTTGTTGCGGACCAGTACAAGGTTGAGCCACTTTCTGAGCTGACAGCCACCGACGCCGGTCCCATTGACGTTCAGAAAGATGGGTTCCTTTACAAGAGACTTGTTGAGACAGTCAACGAGCCTGGGAAGAGTGAACAACAGGACAATATCAAGTGGACAAAGTGGATCAGTCAAAACGGCGTCACAAGCATCGGCGTCGCGTCCCCTGGTGTCATGCTCGGCCTTACCACTTTGACCTTGCCTCTCAGGGACCGCTACATCTCTACCCAGACGGCCCTGTATCCTGTTGTTTCCAGTCCACCGAGCTCAACTATCTGTCCCAGACCGCTAGGACTGAAGTTATATCCATGCTTCAAGAGACAATGAACTCGGGCAATGAAGCACGCTCGTGGCTAAAAGAAGTTCCTGACTGCCCAACGACAGAAGAGGAGGTGATACGCGTTGCCGAACTATAGAAAGTCCTGTCCGAGAGATGCTGGAGCGTCATTTCTAGCTCGCCCAAGGCCAACAATGTCTTTGTGGAGGTAAACCATCGAGCACAGGAAGTAGACCAACAGCTTGCGAGGGAGATCATTACACTAAACGCAACTGAGTCCGGTCTGGCACGCGATATAGATAAGGGTCTTCAAGATATGGTGAGAATCGATATCAAGCGCATCATCTCGCTTTTCGGGGACGGAGTCGGGGAGGAAAACCCAGTACGGCGCTGTGCAGCAGCTTCATGACCTCGCATTACTTCAGGGAACTCGTGCCAGGAACCTTGCCAAAGGAAAGATAACTGCTCGAGTATTTCTCAAGCACACGATCCTGTCCCTAGCAGCCGCCAAGAAGGAGTCCAAGGAGGGCTCCGCGTTAGCCACGCACTCGCTACAAGACTTCCGCCGCAGGATGAAAGGCATTATGGGCAATATAAAGGCGCTCAAGAAGGCCATACTACTCGCTCAAACAGATCTTGAGGCCCGAGACCAAGCTTTTAAAGATAAGGTGACGGGCCAAATTGTCACTGCTAGTCTGACTGGCTTCGCGACGGGCACATTGGTCGCCGCATCCATTGGAGCAGCCATCGCAGGCATACCTATCGCTTCTATCCCCGCCGCTCTGTCTGATGCAGGACTCCTTTTTGGTGGAGTTGAGAAGGGAAAGAAATCAGACGGTGATGAAGACGAGGATCAAGAGAAGAGCGAACTGGACAGCGACGAGGATGGCGATGGGCAGCCTGCACCAAAGCCGTCCGGAGAGACCCCAAAACACAAAGCCAGTAAAGAGGTCAAGAAGGGGAGGCAACCTTTCAGCCAGAGAGTGCCCAAGACCCAAGAGGAGGAGGAGGCCAACGAACCCATCGAGATTAGTCATGTCTCCAAGCTTGGCGTCAAGCCTACAAAGAATCAAGGCCTGACGCCCAAGGAAGCGGAGAAGAGATGTAAAGCAGCACAGAAGACTTGGTCTGCTTTCAGCACGCAAATCCGCGCCGGAAAGAATCTCTTGGCCGCCACGACCATTGGCAAGGCCTTGTTCAACGAGATGAGCCTCGAAGAGCTCTCCCGCCTAGCAGCCGTTGTGGCCACGGCTATTACCATCATGGAGCAAACGACAGCAGCCATTGAGCACATCCAGAAGCCTCTCAGCGATCTTGCTGGCCCGGCAAGTGTAGTTTCAGCCACTATAGACAGCATGCATTCCAGTTTGGAAAGCTTTGCACAGAGTCTTGGACCTTTTGCCAACTTGCCATTCGATCGCCAGGATGCTGCTCTGGTGTCTTGTCAATGGGAGGACGTTCAAGAGGCCTGCGAACACTGGCTGAATACGATCAACAGACAAGGCCTTGTCATCTTATCATAGGTTCTATAATCAAGATGTTGTTGCTTGACTCTGTATTTCCAAGCGCTTTGGTGGTTCGTCTTGTCAGCCGAACCCAGATGTCTCCCCTGTTCTCTCAAGACCATAATCATGGCTAGCACTGCTCTACTGCATGCTCAAGGTCATATCTCGCCATCAGAGTAATGACAGTCAGCCATCTATACCTACAGCTTCCAGATGTCTGCTTCTCTTGACTGTGCTAATTGTCAGTTAATATGACACGTGTGAAGCTCATTGGGGCCTTGGCCATCGTGCTACCTACTACCAGAGGCAAAGCTTCAGGATCCAGCTGCTTTCCGAGATGCCGCCTTTATGTCTCTTGTCTAGCTTTGTTCCTCATGTAGATTGCCTACTGGGCACCCCCTCTTCCTGCTTCCGCTCTATGCGCAGTTCAAGACACGTGAAGCTCCGAACTATCCTTCCATGCTTGGGTTATTTGTAATGCATCGACTAGACCTGGTCGATATCTGCGGGTCCCCTTATCAAACAAGTTTCGCGCGCGCTTCGAGTATCTTACTTTTCGGTTGGGCCGGCCGCAACATCACAGCCTCCACCATCGCCTGAACCGTGCTCATTGCTACCCCCTCGGTGATCTACCCGTTCCTTGTTCCTTGTCTCTCGGCAAGCAAGGAACGTGCGGAGATGCGGGTTGGAGTATCATCGGCGGCGGCGGCACTTGGAACCTCGGTTGGCTTTCCGGTCGTGTCCGCCCTGAATAACATCGAGGCTGGCGGGTTATTCTTCCTCTTGGAAGTGTCAAGACTTCAACAGCTGCTACATATCAGCGTGCAGCAATCCTACTACCAAGTGTAGGCAAAAGAAGGCTTGCAAAGGGTGAGAAGCAAAACACCGCTTATATTACTAGCACCAGGCCTGATCTCTACATACAAAGCCGTAGAAAGGTTACATAACCAAACCAATGGGCATTGCGTGTTCACTGCCTGACCGTAACTGTAGTATTAGGCTACTATACCTCGTTGGGAGAAATGCCGATGTATGTCTCTCTGTACCACTAGGCTAACATCCCCAGTTGAGGCATCTCGGCGCTGATCAGTTGGTGATTCCATCGGATCTCCGGACCTGGACGAGTCTGCTATTTGTGCAGAGAAATAGACGCATTACCAATACCTTTGTTAAGTTTGGTCTAACGTTATCCTAATACCTAATTCTATATAGTACACAACATGTGATCCCATACATGGCCTAGGCTAATAAACCTAGTCGGGGTAAATGCCTGTCTATTTGTAATCTAAATTGTTTAAATAATTACTATCACTTTCTCGTCAAAGCCAGGAATTGCTAACCCAAAGCCTCCAGTTTTCTAGCTATATCACAGACATCCATTCATTATTCTGATACGTGCGTGACAACATACTTGCACATCATGTCGTATATCCAGCAGTCGGTGTTCGTAGGCCTTCTGGCAATTGCATTCATCTTCTTCCGCCTCTCCCGGGTGGGACAACGATCGCCGAATATGCCACCCGGGCCGCCCACGGAGCCATTCTGGGGCAATATAAAGCAGGTATTTCGTCTCCCAGGCGCCCCCTTGAGATGCAAGCCCGTTGACGTGTCTAGATGCCGAGAAGGGACCCCTTCCGACAGTTTGAGAAATGGGCAAGAGAATACGGTCCAATCTACAGCATCAAACTGGGAGTACAGACCATGATTGTGCTCTCCAGCGGAGAAGCTGTGAAGGAGTTGATCGACAAACGAAGCGCATCGACCAACGAGCGAGGAGAACACTACATTGCCCACGACATCCTGGGCGATGGAAACCGCATTCTTCAAATGGTAACTATAGCTCGAGTGACTATCGAACTGCCTAGTCAACAGAACTGACTTGTCATTGTAGCACTACGGGCCCAAGTGGAGATTGTCGCGCAAGTTGTACCATCGACTCCTGACTGCAACGGTAGCCAAGGCGTATCTACCGTAAGAGATTGTAAACGAAACGTGCGAAACTCTGATGCTGACAGCATGGCATTAGATATCTCGAGCTTGAGAGCAAGAAGATGCTCTATGACCTGAGCACGAATCCTAATGAATTTCTCTTTCACATCAAAAGGTGCCTGTCTTGCCAATTCTACAGACATTCATTGCTGACTGAAAGGATTGTTGTAGATATACGAATTCGACGGCTATGATGATGACATACGGGTAAGGACTTTTACTTCATAGCAGAAGCTCAGACGGCTGATGGTACTCCTACAGGAGGCGTGTTCCCGAAGTTAGTAACCCAACCATGAGAGAGATTTTGCAGTCGTGAGTCAACCATCTTGGAGGCGATATTACATAGTACCATCATTCTAACTAGAACAGATTGGAAAAGACGTCAAGCATCATACAGGTCACTTCAGCAGCTTTGGCCGATGCCTATCCTATCATGCGAAAGCTACCTGATTTCCTGTTCCCTGCCAAGAAAAAGGCCAGAGAACATACAAAGACTGAGATGCGAATCTATCTGGGGCTATGGAATCGAGTCAAGAGCGATATGGCAGCAGGCACACAGAAACCGTGCTTCACAGCTGACCTGCTCCGAATACAGGAGAAGGAAGGCTTTGACGACACACGCGGAGCATACATCTCAAGCGGCGCTCTTGAAGCAGGAACTGGCACGTCGTCAAACAATCTGCTTGGGTTCATCCAGGCCATGGTGTTGTTTCCCGAGGTCTTGAAGGAGGCACAGCGAGAACTTGATACTGTTGTCGGCGAGCATCGGCTACCTAGCCTGGACGACCGCCCCAATCTGCCATACCTCCGCAGCTGCGTCAAGGAGTCTCTGAGATGGATGCCTCCCGTCATTGTGGGCATCCCTCATTGCCTGTCCACTGATGAGACCTACATGGGCTACACGCTGCCAAAGGGAGCCGAGCTTCTGATCAACGTGTGGACTCTGAACAACGACCCCGACCGATATGAAAACCCGCGGCAGTTCAACCCTTCCCGATTCTTACACGACAAGCAGACCTCCTTTGAAGCTGCCACCAGCCCTGACCCGGCTCAACGAGACCATTACTCGTTCGGCGGAGGCCGTCGTCTGTGCCCAGGCACGCATCTTGCCGATGATATCATGTTTCTGGCCATGTCACGGTTGGTCTGGGCTTTCGATTTCAAGCCCGCTGTCATCGATGGAAAAGAAGCCCCTCCGACACCCGGTCGATTTACGCAGGCTGCTGTGGTGATGCCGGAGCCATATCCAGCCAGCATTACGCCTAGGACGCCTGAAAAGGAGGCCATGATCAAGAAAGACTGGGAAGAGGCTAAAGACACGCTCCTTGATGAGAATCTGCAGTGGCAAGAGATTCCCAAGGGAATGAAGTTTACTGAGATATAGACGGATGACTACCTATATAAGCGGAATAATTGTAATATACAAGGATAAAAAAATGTCTCAAAATTGTCGATGCTAGCATTGCGTTCTCCAAGGGAGATGGTAAAACTCTTGGTAAGAAGTAGTCCTATATTCATGACACTTGTCGTCGTCATGGTCAGAGGTACGCAGTCTTCCTTTAGCCCGCAATTCCGCTACGATTAACCCGCTACAATTAACCCGGTCCAACCGTACCACCCATTATCTTCGGCTATAATAACAGCGAGGGAAGAAGATCATTCCAATTCCAGCTCGTCCCAATCTAGGTAGAGTTAGAATGAACAAGACATCCATCTAGTTGTGGCTATAAATGGATTGGCCCGTCGAACAATTGATACGGGTTCGACAGAACAAACAACTTCCACTTCTTCCACCCGTCTTTTCCATCCTACTGATCAGTCGAAATGATCTTGACTTCGCTAGTCTTTCTCGTGTCCTTGGTGCCTAGAAGCCTCGCCGCTGGTGTCGTGGTTGACCGGGCGGCTGGTGGTAGAAAGACATGCACTGTCACAGCACGAGGCGACAAACAAGACGATGTTCCCAATATCTTGAAAGCCTTCGATCAGTGCGGTCAGGGAGGGAACATCATCTTCCCAGAAGGTGAGCAGTACTATATTGCTCAAAGGCTGAACCCCAAGGTTGTCGATGTCACGATTGACTGGAGAGGAACATGGTTGGTAAGTGTTGAAGGGAGGGTGATGTGTCCGTATCACTACGGATATAGACTACTGATACTATACATCAAACCTAGTTCTCCGAAGACATTGATTACTGGCGAAACAACAACTACCATGTTGAGTTCCAGAACCATGCGGCCGGCTTTGTTCTTTCTGGTGACGGAATCACAATTGACGGTCACAACACGGGCGGAATCAACGGAAACGGAGATGTCTGGTATAGTGCTGAAGCCGGTACGACAAGGCCAGGACGACCTATGGTAAGGCCAAGATATCTGTGTATGGCCGAAACAAGGAGCTAATGAGACGCCAGCCCTTTGTGTTCTGGAACGTCAGTGATGTGCACGTATCAAACTTTTCCATCCATCAGCCCCAACTCTGGGCTATCAACATCATGAACGGCACCGACATGTGGTTCAAGAACATGCTCGTCAACGCGACTTCGACCAAGGCACCGGCGAGGTCCAACTGGGTACAGAATACGGATGGTTTTGGTAAGCTGCCTTTATAATGTTGCTCTGTCTCTATCGGTAGCTAGCAATTAACGCACCAGCTGCAGACACTATGGATGCTAGGAATGTTCACCTTGAAAACTTCTGGTACAAGGGAGGAGATGACTGCATAGCCATCAAATCACGGTCTTATCAGATTCAACTCTCAAACGTAACCTGCAACGGAGGCAACGGTATCGCCATTGGTAGTCTGGGACAGTATCTAGAGGACTCGAGTGTTGACACCGTACACATGAAAGACTTCAAGGTAAGAAACTCCACCCCACTGGCATCGATCAGTCTGCGACATTCCGTTAGAGTGCGGTGCCCATGTTGACTTGAACCCCTTAGGCGCCTGGCGTGAGGTACGGCGTGCACATCAAGACGTGGATGGGAGGTCTTGTGCCTCAAGATCACTATGAAAGCGGAGGCCAGCCGCGAGGTGGTGGCTGGGGCACGGTAAACAACATCACCTTTGAGAACTTTGATATGACAGGCGCCACCCGTGTAGCCTACATCGACCAGAATCTTGGAGACAACTCGACCAAGGCGTATGCGGGCACCAGCAAGATGCTTCTCCGAGATATCGTGTTTCGCAACTTCTCAGGGAGACTATCGGGGTCTGCAAACAGGGTGACGGTTAGCGGCAGCAGGGTCCATCCTAGCGAAGGGATATACTTCTACAACATGAGGACTGTGAGCAATACTGGTGTCACGGTAACTGGGTCTTGTAGATGGACCAAGGATGTTCATGGGCTGAGTGGATGTTGAACGAGCTGAAGTGCTTGTTCAACTTGCTAAGCTCTTGTACAACTACACCAGCTTCGAGTAGTAATACACTTGTTGTAAAGTCTGCGAACCTATGAGCAAAATTACCCAACACAAACACAAACACAAATCGTGTAGCCTGGAGAGGAGCGAGTTGGATCATCAGAAAGCAAAGGGCCATGCTAGAGCTCAAGCAAGGCAGAAGATGTCTGAGAGTAGATTTGAATCTGTTTGCCAAGGTTCAGCCTTGCGACTTTTATCGAGCGGCTACTTTTGCCACAAAACGCTGCAGATAACTTGAAGCATCATTGCAACTACGTTAAACGCCATCATGATCCTATCATTTATACTACGCTGTAGTCTTGTGGGACTGCTACAACTAAACGTTGCGTATACATCAATGTTGCAAATTGTGTCCAAGGGCTGGGCATGTAGATTTTCTAATCGTCAAGATTCATGCAGAAATTACCTGTATCAGACTAAATCACGGACTTGTCGAAATGACGCGCGAGTATCTAGTATCATTGACTAAAACCAACTCATGTCTAGAGAAACGTCCCAAGCGAATACGAATACCATCGGGTTTACTATGCTCAGATCAAACCCATCTTGCTGCGTCAAGGAAGAGTGATCGTCGTCGAGCCTTGTCCCCCGGTGACAGACTTGTTCTCCTGACCAGGTAAGATCAACAGGCCCTTGGTATTCCGAGGCGTATTCCAAGAAACCACAAGCCTACTCCCTTCAACCTTGTAAGAGGCCGAGAACTTTCCTAGACTGGTAGTGAAGCCAGCCTGGGCTTCTGGTAGCTCCTCGTATGAAGCCGGGCGGAGCTGCCAGGCTTTGCCTCGAGGCGTGACGGCGCGCAAGCCAACAGCATACTCTGTCAAAGCAGAAGTAGGGCCGCTACTCCATCCATGCGCATGGGAGACGTAGCTTGGATCGTTACGGTAGCCCTCTCTCCCGCGATAGCCCCATGAGCCATCGGTAAGATAACCTTCTGGGACAGTTGATTGCGTGCCATTCTCGTTGTTCAGATACCAACCCCAGGTATCCTGTATAAGCTTCATCGCCCGATCAGAAGACCCAGCCCGGAAGTGACTGAGGATCTCGATACTAGAGATGAAGGGCGAAATGTTTCTGGGGAGTTCAGGACACGACGGTCCAATGGGTGTCCACATCGTTTGGAGATAATCTGAGACGCGAGCAGCCTGTTTGCTGTAGGGAGGTACCAGTCCAAAAGCAACTGACATGCTGTTTGCATCCTGAGGATACAGGTTACTGTTGTCGGGACTGTCCTTGAAGGCACCACGCTCCTCGTCCCAGAGCTGCGCATTGACAGCCTCTTGAAGTTGGGTTGCGGACTTTGACCACTGCCCCCTCAAGGCCGCAGCATCCGCCAGTGTAGGATTCCAAGCAGCCAAGTCAACGCCTGTCTTGAGAGATCTGTAGAGTCTGTTTGGGTTGTCAGCAAGATGCATTAGTTGCTATCCGTGAGACCACCTTTGCCTGGAAAGGCTGAAGACAGGAAACACGGAACTATATATAGATGAACTTACAGCATGCTCGCAGCAGCTCGGTCCTTTCCATACGTAACTCTTCCCCAGTCTTGCTCGCCAATCACGGTCATTATTCCTTGATCGTTGATCTGTCCAAGGCTCTTTGTCATTGCTTTGACATATTTGGGCCAAATACTCTCAAGAAACGTGTCGTCGCCCGAATACAGGAAGTAGCTGAATGTGCCGACCAGGACCCAGAGATGGTAAGCTAGAGATTCTGCGTTAGATTGGTTGTATAATAATCAAGGCCTGCTACACGTACTGTCACTGTCCGTTGCGGGATACGGTGGACCAGCTTTGGGGAGTGTACCATCCGACTTCTGTTGATTTCACATACATCAGCGGCTGTGTCCTTTGCGCATCAACGTTCAAGAGCCCATACCTGATTGTCATAAATGGCAAGGAGAGCATTCTTGGAGCTCTCCACATCACCTGTGCTAAGAAATGCGCTTGGAACGGCCACTCCCATATCGCCAATCCATACCCAACGGTCTCTCTTTGCTCCGTCGAGAAGTACTGTGTCTCCGGGGCCGATGGTGGCATCGTTGCTCCAGCCAGGCCTGCTGCTGCTCACGCGTGCTCGACCTGTTTTCGGGGCGCCCGCGTTGGTTTGCAGCGTGTATGCTCCTGCATACCATATCTTGTTGATCAGGTCATCGCTGGAGTCAAAGTAACCCTGGTAGGCCCGCAAGTTTGCCCATGTAGGCTGGAAGCCTATTTCAAGGGTCATGTTTTTGATCTCCAGGGTGCTGGGGCGGTCTGAGCTTAGGAAGAGTGTCAGATAGCGAAAGCCGCCTCTGAGCTTTGCGTCAGGCATTGTGTACGTTTGCAAGCCAGCAGAGGTCACATTGTACAAGAGTGCACCGTCAGCCGCAGAGCCTCCGTTTGAATTATCTGACACACGCCCGATATAGTTCTTCGCCTCGGTAAAGGCTAGCCCAAGAACAGCCTTGTCGCCCTTGACAAGTTGATAGTCAATGGAAACAATCCCGCCGACTTCAATGCCAAAGTCAAACACCAGGCCATCGGCCCCGCTGTTGAGTGAGACTGAACGGGAAAATGACTGAAGATGGTCTCCAGACGGTAGAGACAAGACGTCTTTGGGCGAGACGGTTCTTGAAGCCGGCGCAAAGATATTCTGATTCCAGTTTCCGGGGAAAGCCGCAGACGAAGGCCCATTACATGTGGTTGTCCTCCAACAAGCTCCGGAAGCTGCTAGGCATCGGGATGCGCCAAGTATAACATTGAGCAGAGAAGCAACCGAGATCAGGCGCATGATGGGTGAATTGCAGATTGCTATAGAAGCGTACAAGGCATGATTTGAAGCCGAATCTCTTATTGAGAGACGGTTATTTATACTTTTCGAGCCAAATCAGTCTAGTACCCTCTCCTCTCGGCAAGAGTCCTCTCACACAGGCCTTGAGACAGGTAGGACAGGACTATTTCGGGACATCATCGACCGAAGATATCGTATCCTGGACGTATCACTACTAGTTACCGTTTCCTAAAGAGGATGATGCGGAACAGGCAATACCCCGCGTTTTTAATCCATCACAAGGCCAGCTAGCGAGCGGTAAAGACTCGGACCCGAGTTACCCCGGACTTGACTAGTCTAGAAGCAGAGAGAGGGTATGAGAGAGAGTATAGGAGTAATGGTGCGGCCTGATGGGGGCGATGTATATGAGTTTATAAGCTTGTTCGCTTCTCGTAGAGAAATAGGCCAACGTCAGTATAGGACTTTCCAGAACGTCGAAGCCATTGCTCAATGTCCTCTTCACCTTCATGAATTCTGGACGTGGGTGGCCATGGTCGGTTGAAATTTGAAAGTGGCCTAGAGTGCAGATGTACGCATTTTAGGTAGCAATGTGGTGTGCTCCTATGACTTGAGCTGTGAGGCAGAATCTATACTCTACTATCGATAGATGTGTAGCGTTACATCGATCGCCGGCGAAACTTGAAAGGAACTCATTCATAACGACCCACAGTCAGCCCATGTATTATACATCTATGAACTGATAAGTTGGTCGACTTTGAACAAGCTATAATGTCTACTAAACCACTGCAGCCACTGACACTCCGAGTACTGAGCAAGCAGAAATCAAGGTCAGCTGCCTAATCTTATAAGACACCAAGGTAATAGAACTAGCAAGCGACTAGGGAGAACCAGCGCTAAAAATGATGTTGCAATGGTAGGGATTGTGTTTGGATCGGTGCATTGTTACTCTGCCTGGAGGAAATGTACTAGAGATCCCCTATAATAAAATCGATACATACAAGTTTGACGAAACATTGCCCAGCGTCTTCAGTCAACTAATCACATCTTTGATCGCTTACCGTACGACCCTCCTCTGTACAAGACCATCAGTTCAACGTGTCTATTAACATTTATCTTTGCTTTACTCCTTTCAGACTTTACGTATCTGTAAATGCCGTCTCATTCTTTCCTCTGGCCTTCCAAGGTAAAGTTGCCAGCCCCGTGCTCTGCCGTGTGAGAATGAAAAGCTAGCAAAGTCTTTTCTCACGCCATGATTATGTCGAACTACTCGATAGCAGCAAGCATCTTGCAAAGCTTTTACTACCGTGAAGCCTCAAGTGACCGTCTAGCCAATGCCGGAAATGCCGTAGCATCCCTCCTAGCTTCCTCGGAGGCATGATACAGGAGGGCGGCGCGAGTTGTCTTTGATCCTAGCAAAGATAGTTTTGAGAGTGCAAGTTCTTCTCCCTATCTCCACCGACTGAGCCGTGAAGTGGGCGGTGTAGCGGGCATGGTATACGAACTATCGAGAGTTGCGCCAGAGGCATACGCGGCCAAGGTCTGCTCAGGGGTCGCCGACGCCTCGTGCCAACCAGGCCAATCTTTTCATACTGCAATTTCGGCCTCTAAACTCCGTGGTTGGCGGCTCATAGCTGTGGCGTGCTAGTGCGTTTCTTTACGGTTAAACGGAACGGCTAATAAAGCTGGCAGCCTTTTATCCAAATAGTCCATTATATATGTCGGCTTGCCATGTGCCGATCCCTACATGTAGTAGCGCCTCAGAGAACTCTAACTAGCTGCTAGATAGCTGATATCAACGCCTGATCACGTTAGTTATGAGGATAAAATCCAGTGGCCCGTTGGCGTGTACCGGCAATAAAGTGATCAGCATAGCATGGTGATAAGATCATGCATCTTCCCCTTTTGGAGCGGTCGCCGAGAAGAGTTCAGCTGGTTGGAAACGGGCCGAACAGCTTTCGCCATACTTCTCAGATCATATCAGTTCAACAACGCCCGCTCGTTTTATCCGGACCCTGGTGCCAGAGCCCACCCATTGCCATAAGAATTTCCTTTGTGGTCTCGCTTTCCCTACCCTTGGAGCTCCTTCGTGGGAGGTCATAACTTGCTCGACTTCTAGCAAGTCTAAAGAGACCTCCATACGATATGGGAACGGCATACACTGTCACGAAGAGAGTAGAAGATAGTAGACGATAGTACCTCCGAGCTGTAGCAGTCGCGTATCATAGACGTTGGACTTTTTTAACCGGGCAGATCAACCGTCTTGAGAAGGTGGTCAGTATAGTCGAAAGGTAATTTATAGTTTCACTAGGAAGTAACTTGTCCTATGAGTTGAAGAATATAATGACTAGCTCTGAGTTCAACCGCTTCTTCCTGAGGAGTAAGGATATATCTCTCATGACTGTTTGAGAAGGCGAAGCTAAGACAACTGGAACATCTCAAACACGCTAGTTACAGCATTGATTAAGAGGCTATTTTGAATTTTCTTCCCGCTCGTATCCTAAAATAGTTGTTTGATACCATCTTTCCCCCTTGCGAATGGTACTCGAGATTGAGTTGGTTGTGAATTCATCAAGGCCACAAAACGATATACCGGCGAGTCACGAGACAGTCTATAACTACAAGTATTTAAAGTCCAACGTGTCTGCCCTCTTGTGATATTTATTCTTTGCAACTCATCATCTCTTCAAGAACAACCTCTACAACAGCTCTCTACTGAAAATCAGATTCCATCGTCTGACGCACACACCAACCATGTACGGCCTCAAGAACCTAATCATTCTCGCCCTTGCCAGGTTTGTCCCCCCTTCTTATGAAATAAAGACAAGAGGAGAACTGACCCTTCGACCCTAGCTCTGCCCTTGCCTGCAGGTGCACCGAGGGTGGCAGGCCTGGAGGACGCCACGACGCCTCAGCTACCGAGACCTCGTGTAGGGAAGCTGATGGATCTATCTTGAACGGAGGCAGCTCAGCAGCTGATGTGAGATACTTTGCATCCCTCCAAGACCATAACATGATACTAACGACAATAATTAGTGCGCTGGCACTAACCATGCCAAGTTTGATGACAGATGCAAGGCTAACACCGGCCAGTTTAGTCGTATTGGTAACCTGAGGTCTACTTGTGGAAGGAAATAGGCTTGATGGTAAAGGCCTAGACAGTGAGATTAGTGGCCGCTTCTTGAATCTGGGCTTCCAGGTTTGTTTGGCAGATTCTTGGTTTCACGCATCATCTAAATCTAGAAGGGTTTTGTTTCGTTTGCCGGTTTTCCCTACCTAGACGAAGATGTATATATGTACGGAATAAAACTTTGTAAAAAACAGGGGATCAAGGTTTCTAATCGGTCGGTTAGTGATATGACTATGTGTTTTCTGACGATTTAGGAGGACTTGGTTCGTCCCACTTCTAGCATTGCTGGTCGTCTCATGATTGCTTAGAACAGGTCTAGCTAGTCAGTCTAACTACTGGAATTCAAATTGATTGTCCCATTGATTTTCACGTGGTACGTTTTGCCACCTAGAGTGTTGAGCAATGGGTGGTCACGACCTGTCGTTTTCTGAATGATGGGCTCTTGAACAAAAAAGGGCACCCTTTGCGTGAGAAATATCCCAGTATGTGGCCTTCACAAGGCCAAACAAACATTGACAGCACCGGTCGTCACTAACCAAGTACATCCGGATGGGTCTGGCGTCGATATCAATCGGATACTCGTCTTGTCGATAGGACAAGCCTTCTATGGAGTAAATAGTCCTAGGCAGAATCGAGGGGTGTTGATCCCAAAGAGTTCAGTGGGGTCAGATCTTTTAGAAACATCCAAACCAGTAGTCTAACAAGTATATAGCGAGATACTGATATGTTAACCCCAAGACACCTAGCTACACCTTTCCACTACGTCGTTCAACTGCTGGTAAGCAGGTTCTCTTCTGTAAGAATCCGATGTAAGTAGATGAAGTCTTGAATGTACTGAAATACCTAAACGGGCACGTTGGCATTGTGTTTCCGTTTCCCTCCGCAGCTTGATCGGAAAAGGTGGTCGGTTAAGTGATTGATCCTCTCGAAAAGGTCGGCCGCAGACGTGGACACAGCTTGGATGTGAGATTTTACCTCTGCATTAGCTTTTCCTTTTTTGTTCAAGTAATCTACTTGCACGCGGACCTTTTGCTGCTGGCCACTCCACATCCGAGAGGCTACGGTAAATAGAGCACCTCAGAACGGTCTCGACGCGTCTCGTATATGCATGAGGCCCTATCGACCCTTGTAGAGCAAGGGTTTCAATATTTTCGCTCCTATCCTGAGCGTTTCTCCCTCGCATGCAAGTGTGTGAGAAAATGTTTGTCACTCCTTACCTCAGCATCCGTCAACATGACAGACCCGACTTTTATCAACGGCTTTACACGGGTTGACGAGTGGATGCATTGAGTTTCAGAGGTATAAGACTGCTCATGTGTCGGCGTATAGTTAAACTTGCATGACAAAACCAACATCCTCTCAGACCCATACTCAGCACAGAAACATCTGTAAGCCACCATGCTCAACATTCGATCCGTCTATATCTTGCAACAACAACTCACTGGTATATAGCACACTTCAAGATGCATCTTTCAACTGCCTCCATCCTCGCTACGCTGATCTCTGCGACTGCAGCGGCCAAGCAGATGCAGATCAACTACTACAGCGACACCCAATGCAGGAACTATGTTGGCCAGGTCGATGTCACTTGGGCCAATGAGCTATACTCTGGAAAGACCAACTGCTACAACTACCACTACGGCAAGGCTATGAACATTGCCGAATGCCAGGTTGGGGGGTGCTTTTGCAACCTTTACAAGGGACAGAACTGCAACGACTATATGGATCAGATGTCTGTAGGCCAGTTTGGCTGTCGTCCTTGGGCTGATCAAGTTCAATCTTTTGCTTGCTACTATAGGGGCTGAAGAGCTGTGCACTGCACCATGTCAGAATGAGAACTGGAGAAAGGTCCTCGAGGGGTAAAGGGGAAGATTGAAGCGGGACAAGAAGAGGTCAATATCAGAAGAGATTGTGTTGGATAATGGGTTATCAAAGGCAATACTGTCTAGAATAGAGGATACGGTAGCTCAAGAAAGGGCACATGTCACCACCTCACTTCTGATTTAACCATGCTGTTAGGCCTGAGATCTTTAGCATGATACAATCCCCACTACTGACTCTCCCTTCGAAGCGTACTATGCATGTAATCTTAAAGTCATCAAGTTCGGTGGTCAGATTTTAATGCCTCAACGTCCTTGTTCAAGGCTCTCAAATACGATACTCTTAGTCCTGCGTAATAAGACATCTCAGCACAGCTAACACTTGGGTTTAAACTACTGTAACATAACGGTCTAACGGAACGGCCCGCCCCGATTAGACATTAATCATTCGCTCGCTTCTCTCAAGGTCTACTATAATGTGCTTCTGCCCGAAAAGCTTGTTTCTTTCACAGGAATTAGTCTACATTGTTTAGACGTGGGGACTAATTCCGCTACTATGCACGCGAGACAAGATTTTAGAGGTGGTGACCGTGAACAAGGACTTGTATAGTACATCGTGGGATGCGAGTTGCAGTGCAGGCACGCACTCTAATCGATTTATGGATGGTTTGCTCAACATAACCCTGTTCATATTGTGCTTTGGCAGCGTCTCACAACAAGGGCCAAGATAGAGAACAACAGACGAGCGAGGTAAATAAATGGTAGCAGTGAGATGTACGTTCTGCGCTGGTGTCTGGCATGAAATACCATGTGTTTTTGTAGTACCCTACCGAACGGGTCGTCGTATGTGTGCTTGTCTACATCATCTCTCCAGTGATTTACACCACGACTCGCCCAATGGTGATGGCTTTGCAGATTCGTTAGGAGCCTACCTTCGTGATATGACTGCTTGCCTGTGGCATCTTGTTCAGATGGGTTGGTCCTTGTCTCAACGAGATAAACTTTCCACTCACAACTCCTCAGTCAAGTCCACCAAAATCTGATACCGATCCGTGATCCCTTTTGCTCGTGGCTCGTCCGCTCGAATGCTTAGCTTATAAGTCACGGCCTTCTGAGGCGACAACTGCCAGAGCTAGGAAAGATTCCACTTGATCATGACGATGAGCTGAACGGGACCACCCACCATGTCGACATGATCATAGCAGCCAGATAATGTATCAAGAGTCAACACATATTGACTCTCACTCTCTACGCCTCGCGTGTGGTTGCTAGCCCTCCTGCCAAGTGGCCCAGACAGCCACCTGCACCACCATGACATGGGCACGCTGGGCTTGAGAAACTTGAGAGCGGCGGCACCAACACAATCTCTTGTCCGGGGTTAGTAGCAGTTCTCGGACTGGGCTTGAACTGCTTTGACGACAGGTAAGACCCGCCGTGACTATCATGATCCGAGGTTCTGTACCTTGTCTTCATCTCTCGACAGTGCAGAGGATATTGCAGCGACGACGTCTTGGGTTTGGGTAGCCGCTTCGAGTCCAGTCGGGTGCCCAAAACCGTTGAAGTGTTCGCGTGTCTGTACATCTGTTAATAACGCGTTTTCATACCTTCCAGTTAAAGAGCGTACCTTGATAAATATTGGTCAGTCGATGGACGCCAGAGGCTCAGGTAACAGATAGACACGTCCTAATATGGTCAAGGACTTCTTCTTTGACCTTGTCTACCAGCTCGTTCTCGTCAAACTCTTTGATGTAATTGACATTGCTTTCTAAATCCTCCATGTCGTCTTTGAGTTCTGTCAACTTGGCATCCATCTCCTCCCCCAACTCAACCATCTGATTTCCAATTGCGGCCTCTAATGATCCAAAGTCTTCTTTCATGTCTTGCTGGGACTTCTCTAGCGTTACGAATCGCTCTCGTAGCTCTTTTATTTCTTTTTTTAGGTCTTCATTCTCCCGTTCCAAGACTTTCATTCGTGTCGCATCGCCCTTTTGCATCATTTGCAGCTGGGCCCAGATCAAGGCTATGTCCTCGTCGCGCTCATCTCGCGCATCTTTTCGAAGTCGCTTTCTGTCAAAAATGGGGGCACTCGGCGGTGGCGGTTCGGTTTCATCGTAGGACGGCGGCGGCAGATGGGCAGGATGGACAGGGAGAGTGATGACCTTGGCTCCCGTACCACCATACATGCTGACGAGATCATCGGGGCACGATGGTAAAAGACCCTGGCTGATGGCGTCGCTGACAGATTGTAGCTGTGCGTTGGATAGTCCATGAGCCTCGGTGTAGACGGACAAAGCGGTGACATTTGCCAGTTCACGGATAGCATCGAGAACTATCCCCGACTGTGCTCGTGTCGGAAATAAGGGTTCATGGGCGTCTGTGGGGAGAAGAATTTGGAGGTGCTGATTGAGCTGAAATTCGAGGCGGAGTGTAGCCGAGTCAAACTTGTCTCGTACCGCTTCGGGGACTGTTGTACTCGAGACGAAGTCGAACGAGGCGATGGAAGAAGGGGGGATTCTGAGGATCATGGAGGAAGAGGTCTTGATGCCCTTGAGCTTAATGGGGATGCCAAGTTGGAAGAAAGCGCATGTTGGGTCGAATCGAGCGGTAAGAGTGATGCTCTTGATCTGAGGGTCGGGCTCGACTAAGAAACGGGTCGCATTATCCCACTGCCACGCGATGACAGCAGATGTGGTCTTGTTGAGGTCGAGGCTTGGTAGAGTCGGCATATCTACGTTGCGATGCCTACTAGTTAGCAACAGGCTCAAGAAACGTACCTAGAAGAGCCAGAGACGACACGGGCCAGGCCAAGGCAAACCAAACCAAACCAAACCAAACCAAACCAAACCAGAATCAGCTTTGCTGCCAAGAAACTTGCCCGTCTTCAGAACTGAGCTGCAAGATGAAGCAAGTCTCTTGTACAGTCCCCGAGAGAGACCAACAGACTTTACCAAAAGAAGATCAGCTTCGCTGCCAGGCAACTTGTTGAGCTCCAGAACTGAGCTGCAAGACTCAACAGGTCCCTTCTACAGACCCCGATTGTTCCAGCAAAGGAGGCAACGCGCTCGTTTGAAGGGTGCAAGTCGGAATTTTATGTGGTCTGTAGCGCGATTTACCGACTCTTTGTGGTCGCGTTTCTTTGAGGGTCGGGCGGGCAGGCGGGCAGGCGGCTGACTCGGATCATGGAAGAGCAAAAGGATGAGGGAGGAAGGCTGAAGGTTGAAGGTTATGTCGAAAGATGGTGCCTCGGATGGTTGAGGTCGAAATAGCCAAGGGAAAGCCATCGCGACAAGGAAGACAAAGGAGGAAGCGTGTGAGGTGGAGATGGCAGTGGATGAATGTGGGTGGCTGGTGAGGGTGGCTAGTGTCGACGGCTGTGATGAATGCGCTTCGGGGGAATAATTAGTCCGCGTTGACCAATCGACATGTAGCACTTTTTACCTGCTGTTTCTGTATATACAAGGTTACATTTTCACGTCGTTACGGGAGTTAATGGCGCGTTCGAGTTGATGAAATTGTCTTGCACTATTCCTAGTACTGCAGGTGCATATTCTCTGTCGTCTTGGCAATCGGATCATGGTCGATTTCAAGACTGGTCAGCGCACGCTAGCGCAGCTATACATGTATGTGCTGAAGAACATCCCTGTGTTCTTCGTACATATATATGTAGACATATAGTTACATATATTTATATATATTCGTATATCCTGTTCTCGTCTGAGCTGCAGCAAGTAAGCCCAACGATAACGGTAATCGAAACATGGTCTCCTTCAGCGCCCTCTTAATATGCCTCGCGGCTGTCGCATCTGCATACCCACCAACGCTCACCAGTACCAGCGTCGCGAAGCGTCAAGCCCTTATCAACAGCCATAAGCTTGAAACACACTCCAAGTACATCACATACATTGAGGGGCAACGAGTTAAATCGATTTTGAAGCGTGCTGAGACGCCTGATATCGACTATGTCCAAATCGCGACCTTGAAACTGCGCGAGATGGCGCCAGATGCCACTTTTCGACTTATTGATGACCACTATATCGGCACCAATGGTGTAGCACACGTCAATTTCCAGCAGGTTGTTGATGGAATCGATGTAGAGAATGCTAATTTTAACGTCAACGTACGGGCGGTTCCTAACCACATTCCAACGAAACGAAGCTCATACATCACAGATCCTAAAGAGCGGCGATATTCTATCCCATGGGGATTCTTTCACTCCCGTAACTCAGAGTTCAGAACTTGAAACAAAGGACGTGCAGATACAGCCTCTTGCCGCGTTCCGAGCTGCAGTCAGACTCCTCCAACTCCCCATCACCGGAGCCGCCAACGCTCGCATCGAGACAACCTCCAGCGGATACAAGGTCCAGGGTGTTGAAGGGACTTTGGAAGAGCCAACTGTCAAGCTGGCTTATGTGCACAAGGCTAGCCAGCTTGTGCTTGCGTGGAGAGTCGAGGTAGACATCGAATCGAATCTCTTGGTCACCTACGTGGACGCTACCACAGGAGCAGCCGTCATTGGAGTCGTCGACTACACCAGCGCGGCTACGTACGAGGCTCAGTAAGCACATGGTCGCCCTCATCTTCCGAGCAACTCTGACAGCACAGCCCTTTGGGTATCCTGAACCCCAACGAGGGCTCACGTCAAGTCCTCGTTGACCCCCATGATATCTCAGCCTCGCCGCTGGGATGGCACAACGACGGGAGTCAGAGCTACACCACATTGCGCGGCAACAATGTCATCTTCGACCCCAAGCATTCGCTCCCCAGCAGCGCCTCTCTGGTCTTCTCGTACCCCTACTCATCAAGCGACTTGACCACATCTCTCAACGCTTCACTCGCTCAGGGATTCTACACCCTCAACAGATTTCACGATATTCTATATGCCCTTGGCTTCAACGAAGCCGCTGGTAACTTTCAGACATCGAACAATGGCAAAGGGGGCAGAGGCAATGACCCAATCCGACTAGAAATCCGAACAAACACCCCTGGTACCATTACCAAGACTTCGGATGGCATAAGCCCCCACCTCAGAATGGGAGTCTCTGCGGGACGGGACGGTATCTTTGATGCAACTATCCTACTGCATGAGTACATGCATGCCGTGTCAACCCGCCTGATAGGAGGGGGTGCTACTGCTGGCTGCTTTTCAGGTAACGACGGGCTATCTCTCGACGAGGGCTACTCCGACGCCGTGCCGACACTGCTGCGTGTGAAGATGACTGATACGCGCGAGACCCGGTACACCATCGGGGAGTGGTTCACAGGCACACCGCTTGGCCTTCGCTCCCACTATATCACAACGAACCAGCAGACATCGCCTCTGACCTTTGCCACGCTCAACACATTGACAGGAGGCGGTTTTGATCTCGCTACCGTCTGGGCCATTGCTCTGCATGAGGTCTTCTGGAACTTGGCAGACGTACACGGCATTGGTGAGGTGGGGAGTGTCTCGCTAGACGCCAATGGTGTACCACGGGGCGCTCGTTATCTGCTGCTGAAGCTGGTCCTCGACAGCGAAGCGTTAATGCCGTGTCGACCACACCACTTGCAAGCCCGCGACGCACTGGTGCAGGCAGACCAGGTCTTGACCGGTGGCGCGAATCGATGTGCCATTTGGAAGGGGTTTGCGAAGCGAGGCTTTGGCACAAACGCTGTAAGGGGATCAGGGATCTCCTCTAGAGTCAATGGCTTTGCAGTGCCTCAAGGATGTTGAAGGCGTGTCAGGAATGGCTCATATCCGTGTGGCACACACAATAGTGTATTTATCCTTTGTTGCCAGTGACACCTTAATCTGATCGTACGAATTTATCGCCAGGATCTGCCTGTGTCCCAGTCTAGAGATAATCTGGCCTAGAGTACTATTTGTATACCTCCCTACCAGGTGCACAGGCATTGCCACTCGTCTCTTTGGACCTGGGAGGCTACTTTATGGCTTCATTAAGAGCTTCAATAGGACAATACTGTACTAGAACATCACATCACGGGTTGATATAAAGGGAACAAGTATATGTGTCTCATTTAGCGACATCAAACGTCTTGAATCATCAGTACTAAGCGAATGTAAACCCATAACAGCCGGCCGAGCTTAAACCCTCAATGTGGAACTCCATACAACGGCTGCCATCCCCCAAGTCCTCCGATGATGTCTGTTCCAGCTTGCAAAGCGATTTGGTTTCTAAAAGCAAGCTCCCATGTAAAGTGCAAAAGGATATGCCTACAACGCTGTAGTCTTAGCCTCTTGTTGGAAACTAGTCTTGGGGGTTTGCTTACACAAGGCTATATAAGTAGGAATCTTATTAGTTGTCTATTCTCTCCAGATGTCAGAAAGGGCAGGATACTTACAAAACGGTCTTGAGCGCATGGGGAGATTTGATCAAAATCTTCGTGTAACTGGAGGCCCAGCAGGTCGAGTCTGGCCTCCTGCAGGTCGAGTCTGAGCAGAGGCAACAGCCATCAAAGTAAAGATGAACGGCAGAACAGAAACCTTCATTTTGAATGATGTAAACTGGTGTATCTTGATGAAATTGAGAAAAGCTTGCGAAGTAGTGTAGTAGAGGATGTTGTAGAAGATGAGATTGACTGCAATTTCCTGGACGTTCCTCACCCTTATATATCTTCACGGGCCACCACTTTGCCGCATACATATGGGCTCAACAAGCTGCCACCATGAGTCCCTGACAAAGGAGGTGTTTCGGCAATACCTTTGAGATGACGTTATAGAACAGTTGAAAGTCGAAACATGCGAACGCGTGGAAGCCAGCACTGCCGCTTGTTCGGACTTGCTAGGTGGGTAACCCCGTATCGCCGATTTCTACTACCAGCAGTTGTTTATTCGAACCATTTTCTCAGCTCACTTTGTGTTTCGGGTCTTTTTTCAGTTTCAAAGAAACAACATCTGGGGTTGAATACAACCCACCCCTGCTAGCAGTACCAGAGGATTGTACTCCTCCGAGAGACGTCACCGGACTATTTCTCTAGTGCAGGGGCTTTTGGAACAGAGCAGTTTATGTGATATCATCTCAGAAATAATGAGGGAGGAGAGAAATGTCCCGACTTGCCACGCAGCCTCAGACATCCTTCAATCAAGATTCCTGAGTGTCGAGGATATGTGAGTGTGTGAATATGTATGAGCAGCATGTACGTGTATGCGCTTGCGCTGCTACAATTAGAACTACCTCGCTCGATTCGAAACTAAATCGAGTCTGTGTACACAACCCTTGATAATGGCACACTATAACTTACTGACTGACTGAATTAAGGCTCAGCTTTGTTTTAGTGTGAAAAAGGCTTTTTACTCATTATAAGAGCTTTTAATTCTACTACAATTTCAGTATTATATATTATATTATTTCCAAGTCATAATATTATCCAAAAATCAACTAAAGCTTATTGATCCTATATATCTATATTCTCATCTATTGTCTGAAATTATACTTTTTAGTAAGAATTTTAAATATATACCGGAGCCTTAGCATGTCATTATACGTAGCCTTGTTGAGGGATTAATTTATACTTCAGTCTCAAATTCAGTCCAGATTTGCGGAAATAGTGTCAGGCAGGGATTAAATTAAGTTGCAGTCTAAAACACAACAGCCCCTTTTAAACACTCTACTAGTGACGACACTCGCTCTTTATCCCACTTGAATGAAGAGTAGCTTAAATTCCGGGGGAACCGAAGCTTGACTCGAGCCAGAGCGACCTCATAGGCTCATAGGTATTTCGATGGCCAGGGGATATCCCAAGAACAAGCAACACGAGTGATCTGCAGTGAACGTAGTTACTTGTAGCGAACTAGGAAATACTACTATGCCGATGAATATATCTCAGCTATTCCATGCTGAAAAATAGTCATGAATAACTAGATAAGCACAGGATACTAGGAAATCTAAGCGAGGCGTCAATATGCAGCCTCTTTGCGTTTATGTTTTAGCCGGACATAGCTTAAAAAGTAGTGACATGTTGCCAAGGCTACTTTAAATGTGCATAGTACTAAGCGCCGAGCCAGCCGGTTGTCGTATTTAAACTAATGTAAAACCTGATAAACTGTGTGGGACCCTCAGTCCGAGGGAACCGGCTATTTGTCTGAAAGGACCTCCGTATCAACCTTTACTGATTCAGAACCCTGTATTGCTTGCTTACTCGTATCTGGGCGAGCAAGTCTCTTGTCGATGCCGGTGTCTTGTCTAACGCCGGGCAATCTCAGTATCCTCTTTTAAACCTACCTCAACGGCAAAGACAGGGGTCCCAAGAACATACTCCGAGACGGATCATTTCTACTTTGAGTAAGTGAGCGGTCGAACTGTCTGACGTTTGGCAATCTCAACTCGTGTGTTACATGGAAGTCTAGCTGGAATTTGGCCTTGAACTTGTCGTAAATATCAAACAGAGCAGTGCTATTCCAGTCTAATTTGGAATGGCGTAGGAAAGATACTAGGTCCGTCGACTTGTCCTAGTTTGTATCAAGTAGGGTTACGGACGGAATGATCTGATTAAGAACGTAACAACCTACTATTCGTAAGCTTGCTGCGTCATACAAGACTATTGAATGAGGCAAAGGGATTCCGTTTCGGAATTGTACCCACAGCTTGTAGCCTCATTCTTGTCATGATCCATCAAAAGAATAGTAGAGAGATTCGGCACTTCTGCTTTGAGACAATTGCCGAGGAAGATAACTGCCCGGAAGGCATAAAGCGTCATGGAGAGGTTCCTACGTACTATATCAATATACCGATGTATTTTGAAAATGGTACGATGGGGCGCGTGCAGGGATGGGCCTTGGTTGACACGCGTATATGACTACGCTGAGCACGACCAAAAAAGTTACTCAAGGAATCACCTAGAAAATCTCTCTACCGTTTTGATGCGTGGGGATGTATATTATTCTTTGATATGTCGCTGGCAAAATACGTTGTTACTATCTTGGGCGACGAAAGATTTTTGGGACATATCAAGTATCTGTCACAGTAATTATACAAGCGGATGTCACTACGGGGAGGTAAATTTGACAAACGACAGCCAATTTTCATTCCGAGTCATATATTAAATTAGAATCGTTGACTATGATTCTACCTTCTTATGGCCTGGATAGCTGTCTACGTCTAGCCCAAGCCCCTGCATCTGGGAGGAGAAACTGATTGGCCGGGTACGCAACTATCATTTATAGTAATAGTATTCTCCTCACACATCTAGCCGAGATGTCGCATCATAGTATGCTCAAGACACGTCTTCATGTCTTCCTTACTATGGACAATGCACTTTTTGCATTTCTATTTCATATACTCTGTCCCACTACGGCCAGAGCCTAACGATACTTGTCCTTCTTCTTTTAAATCGCGCGACTGATGTAAGGATTTCGAGCTAGATTTCTGGCTTACTATTTCTGCTGCAGGCCTATATTATAGTTGGCTTCTGTTGAACCGGTGATGATGTGTTTAACCTGTTATGTTCCTTGATTAGTTATATCTTAACTAGGCTATTCCTTTTTAAGTTTTGCCTAGTTTGCCTAGTTAGGTTACTCTGCCTATGTCAGTCAAAACGGCTTACGCATTCCATAACCGCTTCAGTTTAATAAGTCTTTTCCTACATTTTTTTACACTCAAACTTGCTGTATGCTTTGATCATATGAGGGGGAGCTTTTGACTTTTCGAAAGGACTGCTTGAAGACTTGTGACAAATCAACCAAGGTATCAGACATGTTTTTGATATTAACCGGCGAGCCTGGTGCCTCTACTTGCAAGATGCAATCTTGCAAGTAGAAAGCTAAAGATTGTTGGTTTTATACCGAGTTGGAAACTGATGGCGAGTATATTTTACTTCGTACAGGTTGGTTGACGACTTCCGCCGTTTGGTAGTCGATACAGATATCTAAAGCATCCATGACAATATATATGGGATCGAACATTGAGGCTTGATAGTTGCATCGATCGATATAGGCCGTTGGATAAATAAGATCACCCGCCAATCACCATCTCTCAAATCTGGACTGTAATTCCGAAGCTACATGGCCGAGAGTGTCGGTTTGTTGCAGTAGCCACTCTAGCAAAGCAGCGGGCTAGCGTCATGGTGGCTGAAAAAGAAATAGGCACAAGTCATTCTGCTCCTATTCTTCACTTTGGCCAGAACTGAGTGTATAATCCGTCATCTTTTTATTAAGCAAGGTAGTCATTCGTGTGTCGTCAATAGTATTTAGGCTCACAACTTCCCAAGGGTGTCTTACCGCTTACAAAGGAATAGGTTTCCCTGATCCCAGTAAAGTATCGAAATTGTGTCCGTGGTAAATATTTATTTCGCGTAGGATTCTACTCACTGACTCTTTGCACCGAGAGATGACTGGTTGGGTGGTTATCATCGCCGCCGTATCTTTGTAGAGAGCTCCCTTGGTAACGGTGCGGATGCTTGTGTCAGAGGTCAGTCAGGGTAGTCTACTTGTTAGGATAACTGCATACGCACCGGGATGTGTTGGCGGGCTTTTTTTGTTATATCATTTATAAGAGCTATAATCCTTCTCAAAGCTACTATTTAAGCTATAAAGACAAAGCCATTACTGATTTCTATTCATTTCAAGAGTAATATTACTTCCTTGTAATCTTCTTGTAAAGCATATTGCAGCGCTGTCCATCCAAAATTACTCATTGCATCAACATCTGCTCCGCTCTCAACAAGAAGCTGTACAACAGCCTTTTTGCCTCCGCTAGAAGCCCAAATCAATGCTGTCCATCCATGTATATCCGTGGCATTAACATCAGCCCCCCTGTCGATAAGAATCCTAGCTATCAATTCGTCCCCCCGGCGTGCAGCCCATATTAGCGCTGACCATCCGTGCCTGCCATGCTGGGCGTTAACGTCTGCTCCCTGATTCATAAGGAGCTGGGCCATGTCTGAATGACCTTGCTCAAGTGCCCTCATAAGTGGTCGGTACTGCGCCCTATCCTCCTCCTCGATCGATACTCCGCTTCGGATCAAGACTTTCACAATACCTGATCTATCTTCTTGGGCTGCCCATGATAACGGCGTTCGGTCTCTGTGCCTCCAAGGCTTCCAAGCGTCTTTGTGGCGATTTAAACCGTGCGTGATGTTGATGCCGTCACAGATGATTGACGATTGGCTTAGAAGCGCAGCTACAGCACTTTCATGGCCTTTGGCCAAGGCTGCAAAAAACGGATAGTCATAATCTTGGCCGGCGATGTAGGATGCGGCTTCTCTTCTCATACGTGTGCGGATGAGGTTGCCCAATCCCTTGTCCGCAAGCACATAGAGGGGGCTCGCCTTGGGGCCATATTGGTCTCCAAATTGATTGAAGATGTTGAACCAATCCGAAGTAAAGAAACAGTCCAAAAATTCGTCTTGGGGGATCACGGGTGAAGCAGCATCAGCGTGTCCAAGGACATGCTGGACGGCATACTCTAAGAACGGACACGTGGATACCGACACGCCCAAACTAAATGCTCTCTGTCTGGACATGCCAATATCAACCTGCAACGTGGTACGGTTTAGATATTCCATGCAGCATCCTCGAAGCCTATCATGGCAGGGACCCTCCCATTCAAATCCCAGGTCAGGCCACAAAGCTTCCAAACCTCTCTCCTTCAACAAAAAATCTCTTACCGATTCGTGAATGAACTGAACCGTTGGAGGACTAGACTTTGTGATTTCCACTAAGCCCTTCGACGCGTTTGTAACCAACTTGCTACTGGAATGCAAGTCCATGTCTGGAAGATCAGGGTCGACAAGACCTTGCTCTACTAGGCCTGCCCACAAAGCATGGCGAAACTCGTCCGGAGTGAGAGGTCGCTTCGCGCAGAGGATCCAGAGAATACAGAGCAGTAGCCGCTCCGGGTTGTCTCGATCACGGGCCAATATGCTTTTGAAGAGGTCGTTCAACTTGCTCGGAATCTCTCCAAGCTTTTTCTTGACCGCGAGGCCGCCATCACAGCTCTCTTTGTTTAAGATTTGCACGGCCAAAACAACCCACATAAATATGCCCGCGGATTTATGCAAAATCTGAATCTTGATGTCTTCGAACATCGATCGCTTTCGAGTATCAATCTTGAGACGGCTCTTGACATACTGTGCTAGGTCTTCCTGGTGGCCTGATTCGTCTTCGAGTGTGAGCAACGTCCCCTGACTAACGTCGATATATGGGTAAGGCCGGCTCGAAAAACAGACTCGAAATGTAATTCTCTTGGTACTGGTGCTCTCATCCATACTATCATCGCCATCAATGTCCAGTAATTCCTCGAAGAACTGCACCATATCACGGACTTCCTGTTCATCGCACTCGTCAAGTGCATCAATGAAGCAGATGAAGGAGCGTTGGTCAAGCTTTAAGATAGCCTTTTTTAGAAGCTCTTAGGGCTTAAAATTCCTATAGGTACCTATTAGAAAAGTAATACTTAATTACCTAAGATAAATAATAAGTAGA
>JABFAK010000514.1:0-24433 GCA_013266265.1 Fusarium sp. NRRL 66182
GATTAACGGTTTGAGAGAGATCCGGGGTCGAGGATTGTGGTTGGGAAATTAAATGTCTGTTGCACTGCAGAATTCATCAAGAGGTCCAGATATCGAAACCGATGCGCAGTGTCAGGAGCTGTCGTCGATGGGGTGCCCCGTTGGCCAATCGCGGGCTCATGGATGTCGAAATTTTTGGTTCCTGCAGCGAATCCGTAGCGCAGCGCAGAGAACAAACAGGCAAAGGCGATGATGGTTTAGGTTGTTTGTTTGTTTGTTGCTCAGTCAATTAACTCGAGTATTACCCCGAATAAAGTAAATTATCCCAAAAGGCAAAAGCGACGAGCTGTTTGGTTGGCAGGTCGCTCAAATCTCAACCCCCTGAGCAAACGCGAAATAGCTTGCGGCGGGTTTGGCAAGGGTTCTAGATCGAGGGGTGGCCTCAGCCTTTTTGGTTTGGATCGAGAGGTTGGTTGGGCAGCAGAACAGCAAAGGGAATGGAGAAGGACAATGGAGGAGATTTTGCTATTGTTGGATCAAAAGACCAAGGCAAGAACTGGCACAAGAGACTGAATCGTCCACGTACCTTTCTTTACCTTGGGTAGGGACTCTCAGAGTCAGAGAGAGTCAGAGCCAAGAGGCTTCAAGTCTTGGGAGGGGGGGGAAAGGGAAGAATGCGCCGCCTCTATCTAGTCTACTAGTCTACCTAAGCCCAGGGTAGCTGTACTGTATGTACATACTCATACTATACGGAGAACTGGAGCTAATATTGTGATAAAGAATAATTGCTTTTTTTTTTAATCCATTGACTTTTCATCTTCACTTCTGGGGTTGGGGCCCAATCTCAATTCCATCATCTCGTCTCCACTAATAAGTTAGTTAGTTAGTTGGTTGGCAATCTACGGCATATACAGATGATATGGGATGAATATGGATCGACAACCCAAGTTTCCATAGCATGAACCCTCTGTCTACTCTACCTATCTTGATGCAGCGTAGCGTGGCCGTCATACACACCACAAAGGTAACATTTAACGACACGGTCGGTGACTACATAAGAGCCAAGTGTTTTTAAAGAAGCCTGTACAACAAAGTTGCAGAAGAAGAAGAAGAAAAGTCCGGTTATCGTGTAGGCTCGTGCCAGCAAACGGGAATCTGCTGTATCACATCTATTGCATGCATCCCATTCATCTGCAGGGTTCACATTTCCATTCCTAGGGTTTTGACTCTTGGATTGCGCTAAACAGTCATCAGCATGAGTTGTCGTGCCCTGCTTTCTCTGACTGATCCATGTCAGTGGAATGCCATGTCTTACACGACAGCTTCAACGGATTGACCACATCACCAACTATACAGGTACATGAGGAAACCTATTGTCGATAATTGTGTCTATAGAAATTCCGTGTTCCGTACGTGTTTCTCGATAGAATATGTTCCCATTCTTATTTACTATGCACTATCCGTAACATGTAGGTACCTATCATAGTATATATAGGCTCGTTGCCCACATCCCGCAGTGCATCATTGGAATTCGGGCTTCTCGTTCTGAGACAACGCACGGAACTTGGGCCCGTGAGAATTCTCTTGTCCATCCCTACATCAGACTATCATAGATTTCTGCTAATGTGTGCCACTGCTGTTTTTTTTCTCCCCCGTTACATGGCTTCATATGTAAGGCGTGACAGACATACCTCAATAAATGCAGGTCGATTTTGTATCACGGCACCTACTGTATCTAAAACACACGCCTTGTAAGTTTGATTGAAACGCGCCAAGTATTGAATGGTTGTGGGCGTAACTTTTGTCCAAAGTCTGACGGCAAATACGCTATCTTGGCTCAAGAACTCAACCGTGCTTGAAGCAACCATCCTGTTCTAGCGCGTCCAAACCTGAGAGTAGTGAGCTGCATAGGCTGCTACTTCAACTCGGAGCCTAAATTTGGATTCTGTATATAGGTAGGTAGGTAGTAACCATCGTCACTCTTCGCCCTTTGATATGTACGGTAATCGTATCAGCATCTTTCCTAATTATAGTATACAACTATATACAGCTACCCTGAGCAGCGTCACCGCAGAATTCGAAACCATGGCTCCCGGTACATTGACGAGCACGGCCGGCTCATTCGGATGTAAAATTGCATTTTATGCTTTCGGTTTACTGCTGTCGCCGAGCTCAGTTCATAAACGTTGCTCGACCTTGACATCAACGCAAAGCACCAGCAACAGAAACTCGGATCGATAGAAACAACCACCATACGTACCCAACGATAACTGCGTAATCGACAGGATGACTGTGCCTCTGTATCGAGAAGGCTTCGAGATGCATACGTAGTATCCTTGGGTAATTCTTCCGATGGCACATCCCCGTATAGATTTAAATAGATAATCAATAGCCATCACCCTGGCCATTAACAAGCTGGGGATCGATCATGACGTTACCCACCTGACAAATGCCCTGACCTGAACTCTATTCCATGATCCATAGAACTTGCTTGTCAAAACAGTAAACGACCAACCATCTTACAGCTTTGCGTCGAGAAGGCACTTTTCGAAACTGCCCCCCACCTCGACCGTAATCGTCTTATATCCCTACGTATCCCTCCCGGAGAGCACAGATGAACCCATTACACCGTCGAACTACCCGTATAGTTTCTATCCCGCCTGAACCACGATGGCATCTACAGTAATTCACGTCTGCCCCACCCTAGAAGCACCCTTCAAAACGATGTGCAGTCGGCCTTGATTCCTAATAAGGCAGCTAACACTAGTGACACCCACGCTACGGCAGGGAATCCTATAATCCGCCAATTCAATGCTCTTATACATCCTCGTGGTATTCTAGGTCCGGTGATCTAAAGTAGTATCTCGGAGGCAGAGGTGAGAGGATGAACTTCTTAAATAGACAGTTCCCCCAACTTGGGAGGCTGTTCTGGCTATTCAAGTAACTAAACGCTCAAAGCTTGTCTTGCTCTCCTCTGAATTATAGCATTCGTACATAAGTACTTGAGGTAGGCAATATCTGCATCTTGGCTCCTCAACATACTGACTTTTCTCAGAACATCACGAGCAAAATGGTCCTCGTCTCTCAACTTCTGTCGGGCCTTGCCCTTGCTTCGGCTGCATTTGCTTCTCCCCTCGAGCGTCGTGCCGTCATCGGACACAATGCTGTCGTTGGGTTTCCAGAGGCAGTCCCCTCCAACACTGCTGGATCGCTGTATCTTAAATACAAGCCTTACCTGCGAGTCCTCAATGGATGTGTGCCCTTCCCTGCTGTTGACAGGCAAGGCAACACTGGGTATGTGTTCCTCCAGTATCCATGTAAAGGACAAGACTAATGTTGATCATCAGTGGCGGACTGGCTACCAGTGGCTCATCGAATGGAGGCTGCAGTAGCAGCCCCGGCCAGGTCTATGCACGAGGCAAGGTATACAACGGCCGTTATGCCATCATGTATGCCTGGTATATGCCCAAGGACTCACCTTCAAGCGGACTGGGACATCGCCACGACTGGGAAAGTGCTGTCATCTGGCTGTCTGGTGAGAGCACCAGCGCCACTGTGGTCGGCATGGCTGTTTCTGCCCATGGCGATTTTGATACCAGGACCTCGGGCACTTTCTCGGGCGACAGTCCCCTGGTAGGATACAGTGCTACCTGGCCGACCAACCACCAGCTGATCTTCACCAACGAGAGAGGTGGCCAGCAGCCTTTGATCGCCTGGGAGAGCCTCACCCCAGAGGCCCGTACGGCGCTGTCCGACACCAACTTTGGTAGCGCCAATGTGCCGTTCAAGGATGCCAACTTTGACTCTAACCTGGGCAAGGCTTCTGTTTAAAGATATCGCGGGTTGACTTGTGAGGGTTGTCAGGTGCTGAAGCGACAAATTTGACATTTGTTAGCAGGTGCATTACAAGGTGGAACAGTGCATGCATGTGGTTTGCGAGGAGAGGGGGGGTAGTTACCATGAGTCTGAACCACACATGGTAATGACTATTGCATTCGGTATTTGATATACTTATTTCTCATCTGCCAGGCGCAGATCAGCTACTTTCTCTCACGTTCTCATTGACTTGGTGAATATGACGATTGAACACTCGGATACTATTAATTGTCGTTTTGATCGTGGCTGTCTGCCATTATTATCCATCCATCCAATGACAGTTCTCGAAGCCAAGAGCAAACAAAAGATAACGGGCTTGTAAGTACAGTATGTACATATTTCTTCACTAATAGCTACCTACATATCCGTATATAGACTGTCTACAGTGGACCCCTTTACGAATGAAGCATGTGGGGGGGGGGGGCCATGAAAGTCAAAGTTCAGCCCAATTCAGGGTCCACTACCCGAATTAAATAAATACCTACCACCTACTGGAGATGGCTTGAAGACCCGGTAATGCCTGTGGCGAGCAGATACATTTAACAGGTGCCAGCCAATGGATAAAACACGCCTCGTCGCTGGCCATGGATGTTGTCAGTAATGAATGGATTGAGTCACTGTCGCTTACTTTTAGGCGGGTGCAGCGCCCCCCCGCGCAGCAGATTGACATCATCTTGGATTCCTTTACTTTATTTCCCCAAGTAAAGCAACAAACATATGTGTACTATACATGCACGAACATATATATTACAAGTACATTGTCTTCCTCTTCATCTTCCTCTTGTCACATACTAACAATCTTGCAGAGTGATACATTTGTGTCTTGGATCTGATCCTTTTCACTTACAATCGAAGCAAGCCGCTGGGGCCTTTTGTCACAACGACGCACAGGCTACAGAGATATATCTTCCGCTTCACCTCCTTGCTGAAGAAAAAGGCGCAAAATCACATGAAACAAGTGCAACATTCTCAAGATTATCATAGCCTGTCGCAAACAACACTTCCAAAATGGGAACGCCTTTTATCAACTTCCTCGGGCCTAGCAAGCTCGAAGGATACAAGCGTGGGGTTTCTATAGAAGAGCAGCCACCAACAGTTACGCAAACCTTCCTTGACGCAATGGAAGTTCGTGAGCAAGTCTTTGTCGAGGAGCAAAATGTCCCTGCCGAGAACGAGTTCGACTCCGACGATTCACGTTCATGTCACTGGGTCGTCTACGCCAGCGTCAACAAAACAGAGGCTGGCGAGGTCCGCGACGAAGAGGGAAACGTCGTGCAACCTCGGAGGAGTTCTACACGTTCGACGCCGATTGGAACTATACGGGTTGTGCCGTTCCCACATGAAAGGCATCCCAAAGACGGCGGCAAGTACTGGAACGGAGTCCTGGAAGGCGAGAATGACGACAAGACCCAGAATTTACAATCAAGCCCAGCAATGAAGCCCTACATCTCCGACCGCGCAACGACACTTCATGATGGGCAAGAGCCCTATGTAAAGTTGGGACGCTTGGCAGTCGTCAAGGAGTTTCGAGGCCACCGCATCGCTGGGTTACTCATTAGCACCGTTATTAGCTGGCTGAAGGCGAACCCTTCATACTTTGATCCCAGTATCAAGGAGTATGGACTTGAGCAGCTGAACGCAACCACCGAGAAGGAAATTCCCCAGTGGAAAGGGCTCGTATGCGTCCACGCGCAGAAGCAGGTTGAAGATTACTGGAAGAGATGGGGCTTCGAGGTGGATGAGGGTATGGGTACCTGGTGGGAAGAGGGCATAACCCATAGTGGTATGTTTATGCGCCTGGAGATAGGAGAGAAGCCGATCAGTCTTTGATTAGATATGATACCCTTTATTCTTTCAGCAGGCTTGTGACATTTTGCTTTAGACTCAATAGGCGTACCGGGTTTCAACATTGTCTCCAAGTTCTTGTCTGGGCAGAATGAATCTGCATCTTGGATCTTACGAGACGCATGGCTGTAGGCAAGAGCAGATACTGAAATGTACTTTTTTAACTTGAATTTCATTCAACTCTCAGGGAGCCCGACTTTTATTGAATCTAGAGCCACCTAAGAAAATCCATAGCCGCGTTCCCAGACCCATGAACGCAAAATGCAATTCTGAAAGATGCCGGAACACGCCAAAGCCAACCCTTCCAGTCATACCACCGTTGCACCTTTTATCGGTTGCTCTTGGCCACACGCTCCAACTCGTCCTTCTTCTTGATAGCGTAAGAGTTGCTGGAACCCTTGGCAGCGTTGATCAGCTCCTCGGCAAGGCACTCAGCAATGGACTTGACGTTGCGGAAAGAGGCCTCGCGAGCACCAGTGGTGAGGAGGGAGATGGCCTGGTTGACTCGGCGGAGGGGAGAGACATCAACAGCTTGTCGTCGGACGGTACCGGCGGAACCGATTCGGGTAGAGTCTTCGCGGGGACCGCAGTTGACGATGGCGTCGACGGCGACCTGGATGGGGTTCTGGTCGGTCATGAGGTGGATCTGGCCCTAATGTTAGCAACCGGAAAATGCAAGGAGAATCCCATCTTCTGCCCCTCTTGGGCTGCTCAGGTTGAACGTACGATCTCGAAGGCGTGGGCGACAATTCGGACAGCCATGAGCTTCTTGCCGTTGTTGCGGCCGTGGTGCATGAGCGAGTTGGTCAATCGCTCAATGATGGGGCAGTTGGCCTTGCGGAATCGCTTGGTGGCATATCGGCCAGCAGTGTGGGTGACGTAGACGGGGTTTCGCAGGGAAATGTAGTCACTATCGCGGGAAATCCATCAGTAACTCGTCGCGCAAAAGTGAGGTTCTTGGAGATATTCTCAAAACGTACGTCAAGGAAATGTCGCGGACCTCGACATCGTAGTCCCACTTGTTGAACAGCTTGACATGGCCAACCTCCTTGACAACGTCCTTGGGAAGCACCTCGTAGAGGGCGGAGTTCTCGACCTCGATTTCGCCGGCGTCAGACATTTTTGCTATTGCAGTCGTGGTTCCGGGACTGAAATGACGGGCTGCGGTTGATATTGCGAATGTTCGAGATGATTTTCAGAAGTTGCTTGAGGTGGTGGGCTTGGTGCAGAATGGGAATTTTTGCCAGGTGGCCGATGCAGCGAATCAGGCTGCTCACAAAAGTGGATACGCACCTGCCCTCAAAATTCTTAGGGCTCGCCTGCCCTGGGCAATCTTCGGCTGAGGAAGGAACGGGCAATTGTGAGGTTTAGTATCAACGCCAATCTCAGGTCTTTTGTCTTTCATACTCCACGAACGACCGAACACATCAGACAAAATGGTAAGTTTTCGGAGATGCCCTCTTTGGTGGGAGTGGACTTGTCGTCAATGAACGTTTGACTGACCCCGACATCAGGCCCCCGCCGCTGGAGCAAAGAAGCAAAAGAAGAAGTGGTATGTATAGAGCGTACCATCACGGCCGCTATTGAGAAACTTACACTTCGCAAAGGTCCAAGGGCAAGGTCAAGGACAAGGCCCAGCACGCCGTCGTCCTCGACAAGACCACCTCTGAGAAGCTCTACAAGGATGTGCAGTCTTACCGTCTCGTCACCATCGCCACCCTCGTCGACCGAATGAAGATCAACGGCTCTCTGGCACGACAGTGCCTTGCCGACCTCGAGGAGAAGGGCATCATCAAGCCTGTGGTCACTCACAGCAAGATGAAGATCTACAGTATGGCCGCCTCTTCCCCCGCGAACTCGATGCGCGCCTCTCGAAACAATTGCTAACTTGACCTCTAGCCCGCGCCGTTGGTGGTTCTGACTAAATGCAATAAACGAAAAAATTGAGTCTCACGATTGTGCGTCTGGGTGGCCTGGACGATAGACAGGCCACATGGTCGGAGGGTGCTGCAAGGCGAAAGTCAAGCCTGGTTTAGGACGCTTTTCATGCTCGGTGTAGCATTGGGACGGAATCGCTTTAAGTTAGCATAAACGGCAACGGAATAAAAGATCTTCGAAATGACCAACCCACGGTTCTATTGTTCCATTCTGTGACGTAGCGTTTGAGCCCGACTGGCTGTTGTAGTTTTCGAAATTGTCGCAAGGACGTATGGTCTATCCTTGTTTGTCCATTACGGAAAGCCTGGATTGAATATGCCCTTGACAAGTGGACAATGGCTTTTTTTTTAGGCGAGAGTACGAAAACAGTTGCCTTTGTAGCCTTTACTCTGTTCGCTCGCTGCCGCGCGTATGATATTTTACTCAATCATTGCCCCCTAGGTTGTTATCTGCCATATCAGGATTACCTCGAACTACTCTTGGCATACTATGAGTAACACTACAACTTGACGAGAAGAGAATCAGGCATGTGAACCTTTGCTGAAGAGTAAGTCTTTACTAATTACCAAGACTAATAACATTATCCTTATTATATGCCATTTAGTCTCAAACCAAGCTGAATTTTGGTCCTTATGTATCAACCAGCTCTACTAAACCCTTCAAGTTGTAATTCGATCGTTAAGCCAGCTAATTACCAAATGATCTAGCAGTCTTCACACTGCTATTGCATGGCTCAGGAATTAAACAACATATATATCATTATTGCCGTCGTCGTGGATCTCTATCAAGACCTAGGGCGCCGAACAATTGCTATAGATTTAATACAGCCTTATGAACGTGGCCAACGTGTTCCGATCTGAAGATGAATGAGTGTTTCTGGTCTACCAGGAAGGCATCGCTATCAACTCGGAAGCACATAGGGCATGTGAATTGGTGTGAGTGATTGCACTTCGCATGGGTCACGTGTCAATTTGGAAGTGAGCACAATCGCATACAATTCTGACTCAAGAGGTGAGAAGGATAACTGTAATTGTCATCCAGGTCAGAGTCGTTGAGGCACATAAACGCATATATGTACTCGAAGGTGCTATTTTAGGTGGACCAGCAGTTACATAGAGTGTCAAGGTGTATGCAATGCTCTCTCGCTTGGACGGAATAGCCGCTCGGTTTACGGATTTACCACGCGGCGTTTATTGATAGTGTCGGTTATCCGAGGTTATGAGTGTATACCTATCTACCTGTCTACCTACTATATGTATGTATGCATGTATACAACAGACGGGAGGCCCGCTGATCGAAGGGCGAAGGCAAGGCTAGGAATGGTAGGAAAACCGGGATACTACTAGGAGCATAACATCAATAACGATAGATCTGGTTCATTTCTCACATGTCTCGACCTTGGGGTTGTGATAATCTTTGAAATGGACGACAGGGGACTAGACACGGTTGCTTTTCTTTTTGAGAGCTCGAAGTCGATAGGCCAATGCTCCTGAGAGGATCTGCAGGGTCTCTAGCGATTTCAGGGCTCCGAAACGGCTTGACTATCCATGTCATAGTGATGATTGACACGATGAAGCAAGCTACTGTGTCATGAGTTGTTACTGACTAAAGCAAGAACTCAGGTTATTTACTATTCATAAACTCAATTGACTCGTAGACGGGCGTCCCGAGAGATAAGCTAGTAGGACCAAACATTGGAGAAAGGAAAATTCTTCTGGGGCCAATGTTACACCAAACACGAAGAGGAGCGGGAGGCGGTGGCGGACTCTTTTTAGATTCGGCTCAAAGGGTAAGGAGCTTGTTTTGACGGGTGCCAGAAGAGAGCCGAACGGCCAAAGGTTGTTATTCTCTTTTACAACAACTACCCAAGTGCCCCTGGTGAACAAGACTGGAGCGTTTTTAGCTCAGCTTTTCTCCCTTGGTGCTTGTGGATCTAAGGGTTCGAGACGCGGATATCAACCTCCAGTGATTGACTGTATATACATACCTAAATGAACATTCAGATCAGGAATCTTGTATTACATCTCATTCACCACTGGCCTGGTATTTTGGGCGCTTCTAACAGCAGGAATTGACTCAGACAAATGACTATTCCGAGTGATTACTACAAGCAAGCAACTCACTCTGAAGCAGCTCGGTTGCTCGGTCGTTGGATGCACAAAAATTCAAGAATGGTAGGGGAAAATTGTCCCCCGGTATTATCGGAGAGCTCAAACAAGCAAACACCAATTGGACGGTTAGACTGAACCGGGGGCGCAACCCGGGGGAGGCGATGGGAGATCCAGTGCAGCGCGGCTCCCGTCACCTTAAACCCACGCACTGTGCAAGGTGTGGCAGGCTTGTTTTGGGCGACGACACCGCTGGAGACAGTGGACAGAAACCTGGAAGTCAGATGGAACGGAGTGGATTGGAGAGCGGGTGGCTTGAGAAGTAATCGAGATATTCGAAGCGTGTGAACATAAAGTAAAGCATATCATATGCTTATATCTATCCCAAGGACTCTAACCATCTTCTACTGCCTCTTTACCAAAAATCAGGCATATACTAATATATATATACATCTAGGTATATCTCGATGTTATTCACTGACCCACCCGAAGAGCCAGGGGTGAGGTGGGTGAAAGGATCCATTGTCATGATGGATGGGGGATTGAGAAATAGGGCAAATACTGACGACATTTGATCGAGAAATGCCAATTGCAGCACACCATGAAGAGAACAACAGTCCCAATGGCTTGTGACCAGAAATTATGAATGCTTGACAGAAACAAGAGTTTTCTTAAGCTGTTATTTGTTGTTGCTGATATTGTTCAGAAAAGCTTTTGAAATATGTAGCTATCATGGGTCCTCCTAACCCAGATATGCCAGCTCATCAGCAAGCAGCCTGACCTACCTACCTACCTACCTACCTACCTAGGTAGGCTACACCCCCAAAATTCCAACTGCACTGTACAGTACCCCATACAGTAAAAAGCAACCCCAAAGCAAAAGCTCGTCGCTGCTAGGGACGGGTCTAGGTCTCGGCGCTCGACAAAAATCGGGGTGAACCGGCATCTCATCTTGCAGCCCAGAAACCCAAGGATGAGTGCAGGATTTTGTTCTGTGGGGACCCACCCTTGGGGCTCACTGATTGCCACTGAGTGGCCACTTGTCCACCCCTGAAAAGACAAAGGTCTGAACAAGGCTGTGGCCTCAGGCTGCCAGCCCGCGCTGTTGCCGTGGAGAGAGGCTTGGTTGGCTGGGGGTCCCAGCTCCCTTTAGCGCGGGCCGGAAAGATTCGCTTTTGAGATCCGCAGCGCAGCAATTTTTTTCCCTCTCCCCCAAATACCTCTCACCCCCCGTCGGCGCAGATTTATTTTCTCTCGACTTCCTCCATTCTACTCTCTTCCTTTTTCATCTCCAATCTCCCCTCAATCCTTTCTTCTTGTTCAAGGGAAAGACATAACCGGTACAATGGCTGCTGAGCAACAAAAGGTTTTGGGCATGCCGGTAAGTTTTATCCCCATCATCCATCCCCTCGAATTTTCATTCAGCTCCGCTCGGCCGCGAGATGCCTGCTGCTGTGAGAATGTCTTCTGGATCAATCGGTCTCTGTCGAGAGGCATCGAATGGCCAATTGTCAATTATCGATAATTTGACGGCCATGACGATGCCGACACCGTTTGTTCCGGATGCCATACTTGGCATGGTGGACCTCAAGCTTTGAGCTGCAATTGAAACCCTACCAAGCCTCCAAGGTTCAACAGCTAACGTATCTTCCAGCCCTTCTTGGCCGACTTCCTGAGTATGTAACCGCCTCACGACTGCCTCTGTGTGATGCCGGAAAGAGCACATCGCTCTCCAGTTGAACCTTGGCCAATAAACACCGCATCGTTCGTGAGAACTAACAATCCGTCTAGTGGGTGGTGTCTCCGCCGCCGTCTCGAAGACCGCTGCCGCTCCCATTGAGCGTGTCAAGCTCCTCATCCAGAACCAGGTTAGTAGACAGCGATCTTTGTGCGTGCGTGGCATATTCAGGATATCTGGGGCGTGCGCCTCGTCATCCAGTATCATGCCCGCAACACTTGACTCATTGAACGGCACAACTAACCACCACTACAGGATGAGATGCTCAAGACCGGTCGTCTCGACCGCAAGTATGCTGGCATTGGTGACTGCTTCAAGCGCACCATGGCCGATGAGGGTGTTATGTCCCTCTGGCGAGGTAACACCGCCAACGTCATCCGATACTTCCCTACCCAGGCCCTGAACTTTGCTTTCCGCGACAAGTTCAAGAAGATGTTCGGTTACAAGAAGGAGAAGGATGGCTACGCTCTCTGGATGGCTGGTAACCTTGCCTCCGGTGGTGCTGCTGGTGCCACCTCTCTCCTCTTCGTCTACTCTCTCGACTACGCCCGTACTCGTCTTGCCAACGATGCCAAGAACGCCAAGTCTGGTGGTGACCGTCAGTTCAACGGTCTCGTCGACGTCTACAAGAAGACCCTCGCCTCTGACGGTATTGCCGGTCTCTACCGTGGTTTCATGCCCTCCGTTGCTGGTATCGTTGTCTACCGTGGTCTCTACTTCGGCATGTACGACTCTATCAAGCCCGTTGTCCTCGTCGGTCCCCTCGCCAACAACTTCCTTGCCTCTTTCGCTCTCGGATGGATCGTCACCACTGGTGCCGGTATCGCTTCCTACCCTCTTGACACTATCCGACGACGCATGATGATGACCTCCGGTGAGGCCGTCAAGTACAAGAACACTATGGATGCTGCCCGCCAGATTGTTGCCAAGGAGGGTGTCAAGTCTCTCTTCAAGGGTGCCGGTGCCAACATTCTCCGTGGTGTTGCCGGTGCTGGTGTCCTCTCCATCTACGATCAGCTCCAGGTCCTCCTCTTCGGCAAGGCCTTCAAATAAGCGCTTTGTATAACATACCCTGTATAGACTGAGTGTGTGGGGGATGGGATTCGGGGAGGATCTTAATCTGCGGGTGATATGGTGTCCGCTGGTTGAACCAAAAAGGCGAGATGGAAGTGCAGACTGAGGGAAGTTGTCGCAGATACCCAACGTGGTCCTCTGAAACAGCAGCCCTTTACGGGTTAGAGTGGCATAGGCACGGCGTCTTTTTCTCATCTTGCTTTGCCTTCCGTTCTAGGCCGCTGTAATTTATACACCAATGCAATGCAATTTCCCTTTACTGTATATGATTGTCTCCTTTGAATTTGTGAAATCTTGTAAAACAGTACAATGAATGAATGCGTGGCTTTTTCGAATGAAGTCGCATATGAAAATGTTGTGGGCTCGTGATGACTAAGCCATTGTCAACCACAGAAGCTGGACGCGTTTACTTGACCTCCAACTGCAGAGCTTGTATAGTCTTCTACTCGGATAACAACTCACGACATCTCATCTCGGAGCTATAGAGATGCCTCCCAAACAGACATCCGGCACAGGCCGTGGCCGCCCCAAAGCTACGACCAAAAAGGCCGGCAAAGCAGCTGAGCCCGAACCCGAGCCGCAGTCAAGCAATCCGTTTGAGCTCTCCGACGACGAGAACGCACGCTCTGGTCCCTCAGCGCGGGAGGTGCAAGTCGTGGATGACGAAGAAGAGCCCGACAAGACGATTCCGCCAGAGCTGCTCACGCGGCTGCTGCACGAGTTCTTCGCCAAAGACGCGACGCGGATATCAAGGGATGCTAACGCTGCTGTGGGCAAGTACTTTGATGTGTTTGTGAGGGAGGCGATTGCGCGGGCGGCCGTGGAGAAGGATGGTGGATTTCTCGAGGTTGAGGACCTGGAGAAGGTCTCACCACAGCTGTTGCTGGATCTTTGAGATCAAGATTGGGGGGTTTTTTTTTTCGAGGAAGAATATGTCTGTTACAGACGCTGTACCTATACAAATCTACCGAGCGAGCGAGAGTTGATCCCGTAGGCACCTGGAGATTTCCAACTAGCACCGGTAACAATATGGTAGGTTGTGGTTTCTCCCAGAATCTTGTTGGGAAATCATCCTCGGGCACTAATACAAAGCTCAGTTACCAAGACTTCACCAACAAAAGAGCGCAACCCTGTTGCTAGCTTCGGCTTGATCCTGTGAGCTGGAATGGGGCAACGAACTCCTACACCCTTCATTCGCCGGGTCAGTGCAGTGCATCATATCTGCAAACCAAGCTACTCCTGTCCTACACTTTTGTGTTTACTATACCGGATTGTCTCTGGCTTGAGCTCCAAGATACATCCCCTGAAGAGGGTAGCTTAACCATCCACTATATGCAAAGTATTATCGACAGGCACAAGACATCGCCGATGACTGCTTTGATGGATCAAGTCTTTGAACAGGGCAAAATGCATTGGCAGAGTAGACGTATATATATCCTCCCGGGTGTACCTTTGCTATAGGTTAGTGAGGTAGTCTATATGCGAATGGACATGCGCCAGTCTGCATTCCCTTCTCTGTCAGGGAGAACTCTTGAATGCTGGCTAGTGATTTAGATATATCTGGGTTGTTTCAAAATCAAACATCTCCATCCGCCACCTCCTGCTTATCGATAGAACCTGCTACCAACACGAAACACCATACGAAACCAACCAACCATTGCAACATTAGCCGCCTTTAATTGATACAACACGCAACGCTTTATACGGAAGAATCGATAATACTAGTTAATTTCAATCTCTCAGATAAGCTGTAACGCGTTCATTGACCAATAGCAGCTGCGAAACTATATCCGTCTCATCGACTTGCGGATGAGGCACTTCCGATACAGACGAGCCCCTGGTCCATCTACTCTGACACGGCTGGGTCAACAACCGAGGCCAAGTGGTCGGTCTATAGTGTCTGGAAATAACTATCGGTAAGCGCCATGGTTGCTTTACTTGCGGCCGAGCCGAGTCAAGAATTTTGCTACTCTTACGCGGCGTGCTGGAGCAATGCTCTAACTGAGGAGTGTCTGGAGGATGAAATGAACGAGTAGAAATATCACCAAAATCGATCATCTTACCACGTGCACTAGATGCAGTATCTGGTCGATTTGGTGCATTTGCAGAGAACTATTACTATGCTTCGCCTCGTTATCAGGGGCAGCAATAGGTGCACAGCTAGCTGTGCACCTATTGCTTGCCGCCTGGGTAGTTTCCAAGCCGAGACGAAGCCAACCAAGAGTTATCCAGCACCTTTTGTTTCATAACCTCACTCTTCCAACAGGGCCTTCTTGGTAACGTCTCATGATGCTCCTGGCCTGCGACTCTACCGATGAGCCGAGACGGAACCTCCAACATCCATCTCTGCGCTTCCAAGAGGCGTGCTTCAGATATGCTTCACCACCTGTTGTTGGGGCTATGTTCGAGGATGGCCAAACCAGGATAGACAGCAATGTCTTTGTTTAAATACTGGTCCTCGTCCCGATGTTTTGTTTCTTGCCATCTCTCATCTCATTCTTATACCAAAGTCTGGCTTCTATTGGAATCGTTTCCTTTGTCCTTTTTTCCGTCTCTACTTTTTCCTTTCAACTATCATTCTTAGACGAGGCTAGTCCTTGTGAGCGCCAGTCGCCTTTTGATATTTAGTACTGTTCTGAAAATCCCGTCGAGGGTGTCTCATTCTTTGCCTCTATCAGATACCCATATTTCCAATCTCTCTCGACACCATGCATTTTTCACAAGTTGTCGTTTTAGCCCTGGTAGGCATGTGCCAAGGTATGTTTCCTACATCACCACCAAAAAGGAAGCATCTGACCGTGGTCCAGCCGTCGACGTCCAGGTTGTTTCAGTAGGAAAAAACTCGGCCACAAACGCAACTGGCCTCAGGTTTTGGCCAGAAAAGATCACAGCAGAGCCAGGAACCATGATCCAGTTCCAGTTCTGGACAGGAAACCATACAGTCACACAGTCCACCTTTGACGAGCCCTGCATCCCTGTCGGCAACGTCAACTCGAGCGTTGAGGGCATCTACTCTGGCTACCAACCTGTCGAGGCTAGTCTAGCCAAGGGCATGATCCCTACGTACACCATTACGGTCAAGGACACGAAGCCTATCTGGCTGTACTGCAGCAAGGCGCAGCACTGCCAAGGCGGCATGTCAATGGTCATCAACGAAAAGTGAGTCTCACGAGGCACCCAGACGAGCTTCTTTACTAATTGTCGTGTAGCACATCTGCCAACTCTTCCAGGTCCTTGGAAAACTACAAGACGCTCTGCAAAGACTCCACAGCAGCTGACGTCGTCCCTGTTCAAGCTGGCGGTTCTCCAAGCGGCGGTAGCAATGGAGGCAGCGGCAGTGATGACGAGAGCTCCGGCGATGACAGTTCCGACGGGGACAGCTCAGATGGCGACAGCTCTGATGATGACAGCTCCAACGACGGCACCTCTGATGATGATAGCCCTGGCAATGGCACCTCTGGTAGCACTCCAACTGGAGTCGCAACCCCTGGGGCTACCGGCACTCCTACCAGTGCTGGAGGCCAGCCCGCTGTTACAGCTGCTGCCTCAGAGCTCTCTGCCCCTATCTCGTTGCTAGTAGCCGTTGGTGCTGCTGTCATTTGCGTCTTTTAAGCCAGTTTGAAGAGTTGTGTATGGATAGAACTTCTATCAGTGGTGGTAATAATCGGGATATGTGCCAATTGCTGGAACGGTTGGAAGCCTCAGGATAGGCACAAGCATATACGGTGTTTATGGTGGGACATGACAGGGCCGCTCCATGTAAAGGGTTCATCAAGATCAGTGTACTTATAAATACTAGTAACGATACCTCGCCAAGTTTACTTGATCATCAAGCATGGCATCATTTGACGAAGAACAGATCAGACGGGCTTAACCAAACACGGAGTACAAGATAATATACAGGATGCACCTAAGCTCACTGCTTCTGCTGGGGAATCTTTCTCTTCTTCCTGTTCCTCTGCGCCTGGGCACACAGCACCTTGGGCTTCTCCTTTTCCAACCAATTCTCCTCTCGAAGCACATATCCAACCCTGGTGTACTTCTTGTTATTGGCAAAAAAGTCGACCCAGTGCTTGAGCGAGGCATGAGCCTTCTCCTTGGCCGCCTCCCGCTCCTTGATCTTGAGCTCGGCGAGCTCTTCGGGGGTCCAGTGGGAGTCAACTTCGGGGTCGTCGATGGGCAGGAAAGCCTCCTCGTAGCCGCGCAGATCGGCGGTTTGATCCTCGGCGAAGCAGCCCGTCACGAAGCCACGAGCAGCATCAGTGGCAGCAAAGTAGTTGTATGAGCCGCCGGGGCCGTACATGCGGCGGCCGTTGGAGACATCGTAGATGGTGCTGTTGATGGCGAGGAGAATGGGTCTATCGGGGTCGGTACCATCGTGAAGAGAGAGCTCTTCCAAGGTCATGTAGATTGGTGGCGGCTGCGAGGAAGCATGGGGTTAGCAAGGGATTGAAGATACCCCTGGGGAGAGGAACTCACTGGTCCAAGTATCTTGTCCTTGTAGAATTTCGTAGTCATCCACTCGGGCTTGTTCTTTTGTCCCCACCAGAAGCTCTCTCCTCCGCTGATGACATAGCTGAGGCCCATGGAAGCGACGATGAGGAATGTGATGACGCGGAGGGCGTCGAGCCAGAGAGAGTAGCCATCCCAAGGATCTTCCTGGTCGATCTCGGTAGAGGATCTCTTCTTGCTCTTCTTTCCTTTCTTGGTGGGAGTCGAAGGCTCGGACAGCGAAGGATCCGACTCATCCTTTTGCTGAGGTTTGCGCTGTCGTAGAGTCGATTCTTCTGCCATTTTGACAAGTTGCGCCGGTGCAGGCCGAATTGAGTTGAAGATGAGGATTCAGAAGAGAAGAAGAAATAGAAACCAAAAAAAAAAGAAGAAGAAGAAAAGAATAGACCGAGATTTATAGTAACTATCTTATAAAAGGGGTGATATTAATAACAAGTGGCCTGTCCGTTTGTTGTGGTTGGAGTTGGAGTTGGAGTTGGAGTCGGAGTCGGAGTCGTCAACTTTTCCATTCGAACTTGCGACGTTGGACAACTTTATCATGATGATCACTCCACAGTCATACTATGAACACGCCGGGTGTGAAGCTCAGACTATAACGAACAACAGCAAAAATCTCTACGACTACATTGTATGTACATCGAGCGACGGCACCTTTAGGAAAAGATTCTTGGTTCGAATCCACGCATTGCTAATTTTTTTCTTACTATATATATATACTAATCTAGAGTCTCACTGTCAATGCTTCAAAAGAAAAGAAAAACGAATACCCCGCATCTGTGATATTTGACATACCCGAGCGTTGTTATACATGGAATGTGGCACGTCTTTTGTGTGTTACGGTACCTAGGTAATTAATTTAGACTTATTTACCAACAACGCTCATCACCACAGCAACCAGGGCAACCCAGGTAGCTAAGGTAGTTACCATACTCGATTATTGCACTTGCACTTGCACTTACTTCATTTCACTTTACACTTTCCAGGTTCTTACCGAAATCCCAAATATCCAATTCGAGTAGCTCCTTGTTTACCGTCTACAATACAACCTCATATCCCCTCATCATCCATCGACCACAGCAATGGAACATTCAGAACCTGGCTCCCCAGGCGGACCCCTCCAAGCCATGACGGAGAATCAACAACAAGGACGAGACAACGTCTTCTCTCACACACGAGGAGGCTCACGCGATAGCTCAGTGCACGACAAGATCAGCCAGTTCAACAATCTTAGCGTCACGATGCAATCGAAACAACTAGAACGCAAGACGGCCGACGCCGCCCTGAAGCGCGCCATGCTCGGTCGTGAAGAGGCTGAGACTGAGCTACGGAGATTCAGAGATGAGAACAAGACGCTACGAAAATCTATCGAAGAAGGCAAGGAGCGCGAGCGAAAGGTTGGAGAGCGTCTAGAGACGTTGATGGTAGGCATCCCTTGTCAAGATACCAAGGCCATTGCATATTAACCGTCTCGTAGGAGAATTATGGCCGGGCCAAAGAGACACACGCACACACACAAGCCCTGTGGGAAAAGGAAATCCGCCGCGCACGAAAGGAGACATTTAAAACCCAATCATCCATCGTCAAGCTCCAGGAAGAGCTAAAAGCAGCCCGTACCAGCGCAAAGATGAACGACGAGAACTTTAAGCGAGAAAAGGAGAGGAGCAAGGTTCGAGAGCAGGAGGCGTTTGAGGCACGCTATCAGATCGTTGGTGTTCAAGAACAGCTCGATCAAGCCCTCGAGCGCATCAAGCTCGTCGAACAAGAGCGCGACGCTTATAAGACAGCGGCCAAGAATGAGGAGGTTGCTCGCATTGCCGCCGAGGGTCGCATTCCTCTGCCGCAGTCATCAGAAGCCGACGATGAGTTTGCTTCACCCAGCAAGAAGCGTTCGTCCAGGGAGCCCCGCGTGTCACTATCGACATTGGACATTCTCTCCTCGGCAGCTAGTGAGGCAGAGATTGAAGAGCTGTCGATCCAGTTGCAGTGGGAGCGCCAGCGAGCAGACCGTGCCCATGAGATGGTTGAGTTCCTTCAGGCCGAATGCCACCTCCGCTGCTGCGCTTGCTCCAAGTCTAGCCGCCGTGCCAGTCCCGAGGCTCCTCGCCGAAAGCGGCGAAGTTCTATCGGTCTCGAAGGACCTAACGACAAGATGATGAGACTCGAAAATGAAGTAGTAAATACTCCCCGTATTGAAGAACCCGAGGCTGAGCCTGATACTCAATCTGAGCTACGGCAACTCCAACCAGAGGAACCTCCTCAGCATATGCCGAAATCCAAGAAGGAACCCCGTCGAAGCACCATCTTTTGCCCCAAGGAAGGCATATTTCGAACCGTCTCCGAACAAGAAGCTGAGGCTTTTGAGGCACAGCGTCGGATCGAAGAGGTCGAGGCTGTTGGTGCAGCCCAGCAAGATGCACAACAACCCGAGGGTGAGTGTGAGCTTGAGCATGTGAGAGAGATTGAAGTTGAGAAAGGGAGAGGGGCCGAGATCGCTGTCCAGGATGACATCAATGGCGAGGATGAACACCACTACAGGAGATACGCTCGTACTCCTTCGGTTGATCCCCCAGCGTTTGCTATGCTGGCACAAGAGCGCATGTCTCTCGCCTCTCTGCTCAATGCCCCTCATGCTGAAGCTCACACAGCGCCTCTGCCTTCGATCCCTACCATGCCAGATATGGTTGCGGACGCGCTTGTCTCCCCCGAGACTCGACCTCACACCACCAACGCTTTCTACACCGTCACTACCACAACCAGCGTACCCATTCACGATGACGAGAAGCGCAACAGCTCGTCATTCAACGAACGCCTCCGTACGCCCTCCCACAACAGCACAGGCACAACCTTTGACCTGTCCAACCCCGCCCTCACTCCTACCATGACCCGGGAAGAGGCTCTCGCCAAGATCCGTGAGCGCCGTGGAAGGGCCCGCTCCATGGCTCAAGGTACTTTAACGCCAAGCCGTCGAATGGTTGAGGGCGTTGAACGGCGAGACATGAGTGCTCCCACAGGCAAGGTCACAGGCAAGGGGCGATAAAAGTGAAAACAAGACGAACTGGACGAATTATGGACACGACTTGACGAATACCCAAATTACTTCTCAGCATTCGCCCCCTTTTTTCACTCTCCCCCTTCTCCCCTCACCTCGACCTCACATCAAAAGTTCCGCCTTTATTCTTCTCCCCGATGGACAACTCTCATACCCCCATCTTTGTCCATCCTGATTTCTTCTTTTTTTTGGCAGGGCGAAGGGGCGTTTCTTCTTTTAGTCATCATCAGACAGTTGCTTGGGACTCAAAGAATTTCAAGTGTCGTTGAGTGATCCGCGTTGTTTGTTTTAGTGGCACTCTCTTGGTTGGTGTGTCATGTATGAGTCCCCTTTTGAGGCTGGTCATGATTAACATCCAGTGGCTGGCCTGTGTAACGTTTTATTCTCCGTATTTGCAATGGCATGATACATGTGTTGACACACACACAGTTCCTTTGTTTTGTTTTGTGTTGTTTCGTGCATAGATCCAAAACATGTCTTTGTTGACTCGCTATATGGTTTCCGACATGGTTAGATAGCCACCCAACTCCGAGATCTGTATATAACTTGACGCTCTCGTAAACTTCGTGTCTGTGACCAACATTAATTTCCCAAGAAGCTTCTCGACTGGTTACGCGCCAGCTGCGAGGTCATGGCATCGAGCTTGACCGCAACGAGAACACACTCAACACCGCCCCTACCGCCAGGTGCATTTTGAATGCGTAGCCTCCATTGTCCCGTCTTGATAACCCATTCTCCATCATCAAAACCGCCGTCTGCTCGCCGTCGCTTCCTTGGGTTCGGTTTCGAGTCGACGGAAGAGTTCACGGTGGTCAAGTCCTCAACATACTCCTTGCCGTCAAGAATAATGGCAGACTCGGGCCCAATAACTGTGTGGATGAGCTCTTGGCCCGACAGGTTGTCTCCTAGGGCTTGAATGCGTCCATAAGGAGCGCTGAGCTTTGAAGCGATGAGCTCAAATAACTTTGCGACTCGCGTTTTGGTGTCTTTGACGAATTCCGCCCTAGGACTGCCCCCCGAGAAATGAATCTTTGTCGTCTCGCCGCCGATTTCGAGCACAAGCTCAGCGGGCTCCTCGTCTACATATGGTCGAGCATACTGCACAAAACCTTGTGCGTGTTCACCGCCGTTGACGAAGACGCTGATGCCGCTCTTTTGTACGTTTTCGATACGAAGCGCCATCTCTTCTCGCCCCGTGCCCTGGTTGTAACTGCGCGAGTGAGGGATAAGGCGCTGCTCAAGACCTTTGAAGTGGAAATAGCGCGCATCGCTGAGCAGCTCTTGACGGTGCGGTTCGTCGCGGATACGAACTGGATATCCGCGCAGCAGATGCAGAAGCTCGGCGAACGTATCGGCGCTCCTCTTGGGGACCGAGGGAGGAAGAATGGAGGGCGGACGGATAAGATGTTCGCGATCAAGGCCAGGGAAGAGGTCGTCGGGGCGGGAGAAGAAGGCGGCGAAGCCGAGGGTGAAGTAATTGGGAGAATTGCCGGAATCGCTGAATATCTCGCGGGGGATTTGGAATTCGCGATGGCCGATGGAGATGAAGATGCTCTCCTCGTAGAGCTGAGACATCAACTTTGGCACTGCGATTACACGAATCAGCCAAGGTCAAGGTCATGTTTTTATATACACCCGAGTCTGGAGCAACAAACAGCTGTAGAACTGCGCATCCGAAAAGAGGCGCACAAAGTGCTCTCCGTCGCGAGGCTGGACATGGTAGCCCTGCAAATGCAGAGAGATATCGCGAAAGATGACGGGATCGCGATCGATGTAGAGCGTTCGGATTGAGGTGCTAGACTCGTCGCTTCGTTCCTTTGCTGCTTCCAACTGACAGTGGAAATACTGCGAGAAATACGAGGGTGCTGCAGCATGTCAGCTCCGACGCGGGCGAATTGGACAGCCAACGCTGGGCAGATGTCGTACCGTCAGAGGATAGCGAAGCGCCGGAGAGCTTGAATAGCTCGCTGCCGATCTGGATGGGGAACACGCGCTCGTGAGGAAGAATAAGCGGGATGCGCGAGACGTTCTTCTCCGAGATTGGCTGAACGGCCAATGGCCCTATTTCAGAGGAAGCCATTGATTGAAGCAATAGCGAGAGCAAGGAGCCTCTTTTTATGTACTTGTTATGTGCATCGGCGCAAAGACAGACGCTGGGATCAGCAAGAGTTGAAGGTCGCAGAGTTGCTGTCTGCCTACCTATGTCTATCTGTACTATTATTAATTTAGGCAGACGGGTGTGGATGGATAAGGTACAGTACCTGCCTATTGTACCTACCTCTACAGATTAAGGACTTGCGCCACGAGACATGGGTTGTGGCTGATATATATATATAAATGTATATCTTGCTTGGTACTTTGAGAGTCGACAACTTCAACATGTCGATTCTATATGACAGACCTAGAGAAGGCGTCGAGTACAAGCCTTGGGTATTTCTCATTGCCAGAAATAATCCTGACACCGTCCGAGGCGGCAGCAATCTACTCTATTGTGATGGACTGCTGATTTTTGCAACGAGCAGTCTACCTCTTGAACATGTTCCCAACTATAGATGGAAGCGATCCTCGACTTTTAACCATCCTCGCTATATCCATTACAACGACCGTAAAATATAGAATAATATAATATTTGCGGAATCGCCATAGCAAGTTACACTTCACCGGCTCATCAGCTCAACTCCGCTCCGTACAACGCCAACAACCGCACCCGTCTGGATAGTCTCGCTGCTTCCGCCAGCGACTCTGTGCTCGATGTTGGCAAGGCCATCTAACCAGGTGATCATCACCTCAGGGCTCACCTCCAGCTTCGTCAGCTCCTCAGACAGTGCTGTGATGATGTCCGCCAGCGCGAGTCCCCGCGACACCTTGAGCGCATTGATGGTGTTGAGACAGCTCGTTACATCTGACGTCTTGAGCAGCGTCGATACAATTTCCGTGATGGCGTCTGGTGGCGGGGCTGCAATGCAGTTGTAAATAGTTTCTGTCGTGATAGTATCCCGCTGGATCTCGCTGTCGGGAATCTTGGGTGCATCCTTTGGTCGCAGTGGCGTGCCTGGATCCAAGTTAGCAGTTGGGCAAACCATGTCTCGCATGTATGTATACTCACTTGATGCATGACACGCTTGTAGCACGTTCAACGCTCTTCGCATATCACCCTTGCTCAGCTTCACCAACGCATCGACAGCCTCTCCCCCAATCTTGACATGCTCCTCCTCCACCACCTTGTCCACGAGCACTCTGATATCGCCCTCCTTCAGCGGACTGAAGCGGAACCTTGTGCATCGACTCAGCAGCGCCGGGCTCAGCTTGTGAGAATAGTTTGCAATGATGCAGAACCGTGTGTTGACCGTGTACTTTTCCATAATTCGTCGCAGAGCCATCTGCGCCGTGCTCGTCATGGCATCAGCCTCGTCCAGAATGATGAGCTTGAACGCAGCCATTGAGTTGCCGGAACGGGAAGATGCGCCCATTGAGAAGATTTGCTTTGTACTGGCAAACGTCTTGATCTGCTCCCGCACAACGTCGATGCCACGGTCGTCTGAGGCGTTGAGCTCAAGGACCATCTGTCGCATGTTGTTGGAGCCATAGATACGGCGGGCTAGTGCAAGAATCGTCGATGTCTTTCCTGTGCCTGGGGGGCCGTAGAGGAGGAGGTGGGGAAGCCGGTTCTGATCGATGAATTTATTGATAGTAGCGAGGATGTCCTGGTGACCCGAGACATCTTCGAGGGTGTTTGGACGGTATTTCTCAACCCTGAGGTACAGGTCAGCTTCAGAGTCCTAGACAAAACCTGATCAACATTGAGTCCTACCAAGGCAGGCTATCTTCAGCTTCAACTGGCAAATTAGCAGCGCTTCGCTTGCCCTTGTTCCCGTCAGAAGAAAATGTAACTTCCTTGGTAGAAGCAGGGACATCAACGTCCATCTCATCCTCAAAGTCCGACATTTTCCTTTTCCGATTTGTTGGCGGCCCGAGTTGTCTGAATCGGGTGTCTCTGTATATTGGTCGTAGTATGTATGGAAGGAATATTGTGAGGTCACTGGGGAGACGCGCTTGAACCATTGAGCACACGCGTTTAGGCGCGTTCAATTAAGATCCTTGTATCGGATAGATGAGAACCAATCACAGCGCCCTGTTCTTGAGCTTCAACCTCCCACGTACTTAAACTACCTACGTGCATATAACATTTGCTCTAATAAACATAACTTCAAAGTCTTTCAATGTAAATCAGTTATCTAACAGGAGATAGCTTATATTTATTTATTTATTTAGTATGTACGTCATTCCAGTTCTTTTGTCTCTTTCTCGGCTGCA
>JABFAK010000515.1:0-23721 GCA_013266265.1 Fusarium sp. NRRL 66182
CCTCACATCTATCCAGCTTATATAAGGGATCTTAAACGCACAGCTAGCTGTGCACCTATTGCTTCCCTAGTAAGTGTGTATGCTGACTCATGTCAATATGTTGTTTGCGGGGTTGCCCCAGGATACAATGTTTAGCCACTGCCACAACAAAGAAGGATCACAAAAAGCCATGATACTATCCACGACGCTGTATATGTTTCGCGATATCCCTGGACGACTAGAGAATTACGCATCAACCATAAAAGAGTACTAATTGGGTCATGTCCGTGGCCGACGACCAACCCGCCGTCAATTCTAGAGCTTGGATCGAAAATTGGCTTGGTCAAATCATCACCAACGGCCAAGATATTGCCATTGCCACTGCCGTGACTGAACTACCATCGACTAAAAGACGATTCGACATGGTCACGCCTCCCCAGTCAGCTCTTGAAGAAGACTCCCCGCGAAAGAGAAAGCGACGAGAGCAACAAGCGGGGTCAGCGTCGAAGCCAACAAATAAAGTTGAGATGGAGGACGAAGATCTTGAGAAGACGCCAAGCGCAACATCAACGTCGTCAATTTGCCCGACAGCCAGCGCTAGACTCCCTCCCATTCCTTTCTCCTTGTCTTAACCGTCTCTCTCCCGGTCCCAGTCATCTCGTTCTTAAGCATTATCAGCCAGAAAGTCTACACGACGATCCGCAAGCCCCGTCAAGCCTTTCACGCTCAGTATGCTTCAAAAACCCGTTCAATACGTCGAATTTGCCGATGATGCCGTTAAGAAGCTCCCCATAGAGATCCAGCAACTTTACCGCGATATCAAAGACCTTGCTGTCGACCGAGAAGGCTTCATACCAGCATCGTTCAAAGCACATCTTCAAGAACTCCTTCCGGACGCTAAAAAACGATATTACTCGGATAATGAGCAACTCGATACTGACGAGACCAAGCGAGAGCTGGAAATTATTCTCGAAATAAAGGCAGATGCCCAGATGTGCCGCTCAAGCAACGCATCTGAGGCAGCGTGGAACTCGGACGTGCACTCTCCTCTACTCAAGCTTGCCCTCAAGCCATGCAAAAAGCCGCAACTTCGCCGTCATGTTATGACATCTACTCGCATCAACTCCATATTTATCCCCCCAATGCATGAGGGCTCATACTACGATGTTGCCGGCTCTAAGATGGTCGATTACGCTATTGCCCTTCATCCAGAAGAGAGCGATGCTCTCGATATAGCTATCCGCCGCATCCTCCAATATTCACCCGCAGCCACACATTATTTCAATCACGCTGCATACGATCCTATTCGGTTCGCACCTACCGCTGTATCAATCGAGACTACGACAGGAGCAAACGGTCTTCAAGAGGCGAGATTGCAACTTGGCATTTGGATAGCGTCTTGGAGTTTTCGGTTACACCAGCTACTGGAGACGCGGCAAACTCGACACGGTGATGGGGATGGTAGGGCTGGCGCTGGGAGCCCTCAGACCCTTATCCCACTTCCCGTCATCATCGTGGTAGAGCACGACTGGAAGCTATTGTTTGCATGCGATCGTGGCAATAGAATTGTAGGTGTACACCAACGTTGTGGCAGTATTCTACCCCTTGCAAGCCATATACTGACAATGGAGCCAGGAGATCATTGGCGATATTGCGATTGGGGATACGAAAAGCATCGATGGTCTTTTCATCGTTGTCGCCGTTCTTCGCAGACTCGCAACTTGGATCCAGAGCGATTTTCACTCTTGGTTAGAAGTTGTTTTGTCTTGAAATTCATGTGAGAGCTGCTAGTTGCAGTTGTGGCATGAATCATACCTCTTTTCTGTTTGAGTTAGTTGTCTGTTTTGAGTGCTGTAGCTTTCTTCAGGTTGAGATGTGGCAAAAAAGTATTATCTGCACTCAAGACATGTGAAAGAAGCTGCGGCGACTCCGGAACTTTATCGATAATGTAGTCCGAAGCGATTTGATCTGCCCTGGAATGAGCCACGAGTATCGTTCTGTGTGCTAGACATGGGCATTCTATACCGACCACGATGGTTGAATCAAGTTTGGCTCAGCACCGCAGGGTACCTAGCAACTCGCAGTCCGCCTCCCACATCTCCTTTACAACAGCTGCTAGCTTACCTTTGGGATAAACTCGTCACGTGGATGCAGTGCAATTTCTCACAGTCTGACAGTAAGCCCTTATTCCTATTCTCGGTACTCTTGAACCGCCGCAGGACCTTGTCTTCCTCCCTCGTCCATCTACGACGTTGCGTACTTTTGTTCTGGATACCCCAAGTTCACTATCATGGCCCAGTGGGGCACGCGCCGTGTTTCAACTGGTTAGGTCCAGGTCGCTATATGGCGTGGCTACCCGCTGACTACAGTTCGCAGCAGTAACAGTAGCGTTGTCATGTTTTCCTCACCCTGAACCTCGAGGCCAAATTGGACATGCTTTTCTCGATCCATCCTTACCCTTCCTACTTGGACTCCTCAAATCAATAGCACTCAGCTATGGTCTTTGCACACCAGTCCACAGTATGCCGCTGTCAAAGGAGGACCTCCAGATCATCTCTGAGCGCCCCCTCGGTGCCGTTCTCGATCCATTTCGCGACAAGCTACGCAATAACGACACAAACAACGAGCCCCAACAGGAAGATGTTGCCAGCCTCCTTTCAGCCCTAGTCGGCTCGACGGCAGCATTCAGCCTTGCTTCTCCCGACCGACGCGGCAATGTTGCAGTCAAGCTTTTTGCCATACAACAGCAAGTTAGAGGTGGCTCGATAGACCTCGGCCAATTCCGTCCTCTCATCCGACACGTCATTGCCTCCTCCGACGTAGACATATGGGAAGCAGTTTACACCATCATCGAAAACAGCCGCGACATCACGCCCCCGTCATCAAGCATCGCCGCGACGTTCAACGGTACACCTGTTAAAAGCAACTCCAGTCGACTTGCCGATACTGAAACGCGTGACATTGTCGAGAAAGAGCTCTTTTTCGAGATAAGGGACTGTACCTTTCGCAATGTGGGCGGTTTTATAGACAAGTTCTTTAACCCTGAGGGCTGGGGTGAAGCACAGAAAGCGATGCTGAAGGCTGTTATGGCAGAACACAGCGGGAAGACATGGGCGGGGTTCCCCACCGTCCCCGATGAGAAGCCAGTCTGGGACTGGCTTCAATCTTTAGAGGAAAGTTGTCTACCTGATGCATCTTACAAGCTACAGACCACGAAAACCGCCAGCCAGTTCAAGGAACGGAAAGGCCAGATGGATCTCTTCTTTCAGAGACCAGCCAAGAAGCCGAGCAGTACGCCGACATACAAAGACATCCTCGTCATTGGGGAACACAAGAAGTCCTTCGACAAAGGCCGGTTTAAGGAGGATTTTCTCCAGCTCACGCGATATGTTCGAGGCGTCTTCACCGACCAGCCGACCCGCCGATATGTTCACGGGTTCTTGCTCTGCGCTTCCATGATGGAGCTGTGGATTTTCGACCGATCTGGGCCCTACAGCTCGGGAATATTTGATATCCACCAAGAGCCGGACAAGTTCGCTCGGGCCCTTGTCGGATATGCCACGATGGATGATGCCACGATGGGCCTCGATACGTTTATTGATCGAAAGCACGGGCACCATTGTGTCACATTGAATGATGCAAACGACCGAGAAATGAGTATGAGGCTGGCCAGGCCTATCGTCCGGCAGAAGGCTGTTGTGTGTCGCGGCACCACCTGTTTCGACACTCGAGGCGGCAATGTCGCAAAGTTCTCGTGGGTATCCGATAAGCGGAAGTTGGAGGTGGAGCAGCTGAAACTGGCCGAGCAGAGAGGCGTTCAAGGGGTCGCAAGAGTTGTGGCACATCGCCAGATCACCACCATCGCAGAGATTCGCGAGGGCTTGGATTTTCGGGAACGTCACCGATTTCGGAACGAGACGGCTCAGTTGGACGGTTTGCCGTCGACTAGCAGCGGAGACAAGCGCAAATCTTCTTCCGATCACAGCTCCGAAAGCGCGTCTGGGTCTAAAAGACTCCGGCCTAGCACGCAGAAGCCAAAGCTCCTTCAAATGACGGGCCAATCACTGTCAAACCTAATAAGGCCAAGCCTGTATACTTCCGGTGAGGACCTGTGGGACAACAGGATATATTCCTGCCTCGTCATCTCACCAGCCGGCCGAGTGATCAGCGACTTTCGGACGATCGAGGAACTACTTAGGGCCATGCGCGATGCGATCAAGGCGCATCAGTCTCTTTATACAGTGGGCAACATATTGCACCGCGACATATCGTCCAACAACATCATTATCACGAAACCTGAGTTGGCAGATGGATTTGAAGGAATGCTTATTGACCTTGATCTAGCAAAGGAAAGAGACAGCGGCCCCAGTGGAGCGCGTCACCAGACTGGCACGATGCAATTTATGGCAGTGGAAGTGCTGCGGAGGGTCGATCATACATACCGCCACGATCTCGAATCGTTCTTCTACGTCTTGCTTTGGATGTGTGCGCGTCAGTCATGGCGCAATGGGTTTGCAAACCAAGAGAAACCCCCGCAAGAGAGCCGTCTACGGAAGTGGGAAGGTGGAAGGTTTCAAGATATTGCAGATGCGAAAAGAGGGCATATGACTGTAGATGGGCTGGAAGACATCATGGGCGAGTTCCCGAAGTCTTTGGCTGGTGTGAAGCCACTTTGCCTGAAGATTAGGAAGATCCTTTTTCCTTTGGACAAGGATGAGAGGACAATCTTCGGGACACCGGCCGGAGATCCCAACCAGCTATACAGACCTGTCCTCGCTGCGTTTGATGAGGCGATTCATAGCCTTGAGTAGTGAGGCGCTTCCTGCTCCGTCTTGTAACCGTATTTCATGGCCGTACATGAGCTGACTTCGTGCCTTGACCCTCCTCAAATGAGCGAAGATCCCGGTTTCAGACCTAGCTTCCCCCGGTCCAGTGGGTTCGCTGCAGGTATGGATATTAAGTAAGTGTTGTTCTGACTTTATTAGTATGCCATGAGTTGCGACTAATACCTGGCAGCCATTACACGATGTTCCTAGCCATGGATGACAAGCTCTACCTCGCGCCACTCAGAAGCCCTTTAAGAATGCTAGATATTGGTACAGGGACCGGTATCTGGGCCATGTATGCCTCCCTTCTCCTGCAGATGTGACAATGCTCGCCGCGTGATGCAGGGACATGGCAGATGAGTTTCTAGAGGCCATAGTTATTGGCACCGACCTCTCGCCAACGCAGCCAAGCTGGGTGTCCCTAAACTGCAAGTTTGAGCTCGAGGATGCATCCCAGCTGTAGACCTTTGAGGACAACAGCTTTAACTATATCCACATCCGCTGGATGCTAACGTCAACTAAGATGAATATGCTTTCGACACGTGATACGCATATGGTGGTAGTTACCAGCCGTCAAAGATTTCCATTTGAGAACACGGAGTTGGGCTTGTGACTAGACAAGTCTAGGCTAGTATATTTTGAGGTTTCTTATCAGCTGGTATTTTCGCTCCAGTAAGAACGATAAGCCCAAGACGGCTTATCAGTAGGCTTGATTACCCACAAGGCGGAGCGGATTAGCTATGTTCCTAGCGCCGTTTATCCTAGTCTACGGAGTAGCATGACTCTCTTCTCCTCTCTTCTCCTGTCCAACTGCACCTCCTCACAATGCTGACATCGTCAAAAACTACGAATACAGCCATTTGGCAAAGGCATCCCATCTCTCAATCTCGACGTCCCTATTCCTAGAAGAAGCCCGTTCATTGCGCTACACCCATATAAAATTCCGGATTATACCCACGCGAACGAGTCCGCCTCCTTCGCTGGAATAACCGGGGCGTGTAGAAGGGACCTGCTCGGATTCACAGTTCACCTGGCGTTCGGGGCGACCTTACAGTTCACCTGAAGGTCACAGGTCACCTGGCAGCGTGGCCGGCTTCCCTTGGAACTTTGGCGTCGATTGAGGGTTGGGTTGGGACTGGAACTCTACAGCTAAGTCCAGCCTTTAGTTTTGTCATACTAATCGATCGGTAGTGCATTCCCTTTCTTTGTTTATCATGGCAACGACTTCAATTAATCTTCACGGTGTGACGGCTACTCTCGGGTACCAATACGACGGCGCGACGAGATTCTTGTCGAGGCCTGACCCAGAAAATGCCCCGATCCGATTCACGTTACATGTTGCAGCAAAATCCGCCCTATTCGACATCGTGGTTCCCATCAGATACAAGGCCAAGACCTCATCAAAGTCCATCAATATCCGTATCAGCCCTTTATCGATTACTTCCCTCAAGTACTCCACCAAAACAGATCTCCCCGATCAGGTCAAGCCCATATTCCCTTCTGCGACATGTCTCGAAATACAACTGAGAGAGACCGCTATCATTCTTATACCCAGTTTTATTAAGGAGCCGGTTGAGGTAGCCAGGCGTCGGTCGGGGATGGTCCTCAACTCGTTATACGAACTGTCACATGCTACGGATTTATACATCTATATCTTGGACTCATCACTGTCTTCAGACCAGCTGCAGTCTATGAGCACGGCAATTGCAGAACGACAGCTGCGACCACTCGCTGGCCCGGACCACGATATTTCTCGAATGTTTAGTGGCAGTGGTGCGAAGCCTACGACACTTCCTGCACCGCTGCCGCCATCTTACGACAAAGTCATGACGGTCGAAACGAATCCCCCTTTGTACAACGAATCCTCAACCTTTGATCCGCCCGATACTCGCTCACGCAAGCGTAAGCCAAGCCAAGACGCGGTCGCCGACTCTGATACAGTCTGGAACAAGTTCAAGGAGCTTGAGGCCATGTTCAACCGCCAGAGAGAGCAGCATGTCCATGCTGCTAACCAGTCACTTGTTATCCAAGAGCTGCGTGGCGAGGTGGCTGAGCTGCGAGAACAGCTTGCGACGTGCCAGAAGAAATACGAGGACTTGGAGGCGGAGGTCGCTTGTCTGCGAGAAGCGCAAGCTATTGCGGATGACTGTGAGGCCGTAGAATTGGCAGAGATACGGGATGATATCGAGAACTTGGAAACTAGAATAGACTTTATTGAATGTGGGAATAATGACGATGAGTTTAGTCAAAGAATCAAGGAGGAGATATTTGACGAGATGGCAGCGAGAGTCAAGGGTGGCTAATGATTCGTTATAATACGTTGACGCAGGAGATTAAGGAATTCTCATTCCCTCGGCACTAACTTCACTCTTGATACACTACGGCACCGCTCCACGCGTCGCTCCCCTCTGTGGACTGTACCATCTACGAGTTCATTCACGCATTCACGGAATTAAAATATTATAAACACTCAACGCACGCTCGCTATATTAACACTACGCAATGGTGCTCGTTCTAAGCACTGAAAAGTATCACTCGCCCCAGCCAAGGTGGAAAGGCTCGCTGCAAGTTGATGCCATCGTCACTTGCAAAAAGAGTAAAATCTACACAGCTATTGTAGTTACTCCAAGAGCCAACAAGAACCTCCGTCTCCGAACGTTCACATTGCCATGTGTCGGTGCCCCTAATTCTGATAGAATATAATTTACATCGCCTCCTGTACCAGTAAAACATGTCAGTGTCAGCTTCCCTGACATTTTGGGGACTAGTGACTCGCCTGAGAGTCTACCGACTCCGTCTATCGTTGCCGGAAAGGGCTGAATGATTTCGCCCGTATTTACACTCGGAAGAGGTGAAATCCCTGCATCTCCACGCACTGCTGTGCTATTCTCCAGTCGAGAAATGCTGTCAGATTCCCTATCCGGTCATCTTGGGTTAGTAAACAGTTCCATCCTGGCTCCGTGCTGACTTGTGTCACTGTAGCTCTCCTCTGTACATGATCAAAACTAAGTCAACAAAGGCCATTTCCCCCTTTGTTGACTTACTCTCATTCCAAAAAGTTTCGGCACAGACCACCACAAACGAGTAGTCAAACCTATCAATGGGTCACGGATTAATGTCATAGCGTTCCGATAGTCAACAAAACCTCGCCTACTATCAGTAGTCTGATATGGCACGTAAGCTTGCGAAGGATTTACTCTCTTTGTCTCGTAACCTCGCTACTATGGATTCATCCGATGATGCGCCGTACTTTTGCATGGCGGATACAAGATGTCGTCTCTGCCAGTTCGCGTTGGAAGAAGACGACTTGGTCATCGCACGTCTGTTGCCCGATCCGAGTACTATTGGCAATAGCTTACGGGAAAACAGATATTGGGGGTCAACGCTTTTCGATGGAGTTTAACCTCCGTATGGCCGACACTATACACGACAGCTACGAATGGATCAATTTGCACACTTGTGCCAGCCCTCGCTGCATGGCAGAGGGTCGCCGTATACCTTTCTTTCACAATGACTGTTTTTGCTTTAGGCTCTATGATATCTCGGACGCGCTGGTTGCTGCCGGACACTACACTTTTGACCCTCCTGCATACGAGGAGTACAAGCGCTCTCGTCGTATCAAGCGTCTTCTGGCTCCAAAATTAAGGGATGAGCTTCAAATTAGACTTCCGGCCGAGATATTGATGATGATAGCTGGACTTCTAGTCCGTGAATGCGCCGCTATCACAGCAGAAGAGCAATCGCTGGGTATCAATGTCTTTGATGTAACCGTTGACCTTGGAAAAGATGTGTATGTTTGTTACACTACTGTCGATGGCGTACGCTATGTGAAGAGTATCGGCAACACGATATCAAAGCTTTGCAACGAAGAGCACACGGTGTTACTCAGCAAACAGGGAGAACCTGTCAGCAAGATATGGATTGCTGAAGATCATCGTGGGATTCGTTCTGTAAAATTCGGTTTTGCAGATGCCTCATTAGCAGGACCTACACCAATCGTGAAGTCTTGGTGGAGAGCCATCTCTGCTCGATGTGATATTAAAAAGATCACAATCAAATCTGATGCAAGTGCCATCTAAGCATGTGAAGCTCCATATTAACATCAGACTAGGGTCTCAAATTGAGAGACATTCTTATATGCGATGAGACGGTATCAGATGACACCAGCAATCATGTTGGTTGGACGAGACCTGAACATCCAAACAATGTCATTGATATCACGACGTTGGATCAAGTCAATTACTTCCCCGAGAGACTTCGGATGACGTTCTTCAACTGCAACTCAAAAGATGTAACCGGATACACGGCAGTGACTAGCGGAAGCTCCGTTGCCATGATTCATGCTCATGAGAATAGTAGTACTGGATTTTATGTTAATATGGATGCTGCTTATCCACGCGGCTTCTTCATCCATCTGCCACTTGACGATGGCGAATTTGTGACTGAGATATGTCGAAGATATGCACTAGCAGCAGGAAATCTGATCTCGGCCTGTCTCGTGGTAAGATCTCAATTGCTTGCTTCCTTGTACATGATTCTATCTGCAACTAACATTGCCGCCCAAGTTCATTACGAATAAAGGTAGAAATACTCTCTTTGGAACAAGCGGTCCACCGGAATCTTGCCAAGTGCTCGACAAGATTCTAACGCCTGCATCAGATGGAACCCAGGTTTGGTTCAACGATTCAACGTCGGTACAACCAAAATCGCTTAGATATCTTGCATTCGATGGACTTGTGCCGCCTGTCCAGCGTCCTTTTCCCACCTCACTCATACCAAACCCTCCGTACTTTTGGACCCAGAACACTGAGCCATGGTTCGTATCATCATGCAGTATGGAAGGAATTATGGATATGACTCTCTGCAGAGATACAGCATGCGATCATCGACCCATAATCGGGATTTTGCTAGAGTATGAAAACGGTCACCGGGAGTGTCTGGGCTAATTCCGGTTTGACAAGGCCCTCAAAAAGGTGCCAGTGGAGCACATAACGGACCTATATATCGGCAGCTCGAGGACCGCATGTTCATACCTTTATATTGCAGACATTGTCACCTCTCCGCTACACGAATATGGGGGCCCATCTTGGATGCGAGTTTCTCGATATGGTTTACTTGAATGGTGGTCGTCTCTTCGTCATTCCATCGTGCGCTACACATCCAACACAGAACAGCTCACCAACATGGAAACACGACTGTGAAATAACAACTATACCAAGAAAATACAAATCTTCTGCGACCACCTTATCCGATGCTCTCTCGGGTATAGTAGGTGACGCCCCGTCGAGAACTGACCCATGCTGTCTTTCCTTTGTATGTGACCTCGCTCCAGTCATCTTTGGTTGTTCTTCGCTGGCTGCCATTGACGTCTCTGAAAAAGTACTCTGTTGACCTCCCAAAGTGAGCAACCCGACTGACTTGGACTTTGATGAACTGGTGGTCACTGACAGAAGACGTCTGTCCATATGCCCCAACAGATGAGCCTGGATTCTGCGCCTGAAACAACAGAAATTTCGAGCGTCGCAGCGCCGTTTCGAAAGGTCAATTGGTTAGGTCAGTGTTGGTGGCATGCGACTTGGCCATGAATGAGTAATTATATCAGGTGACCTTGCTTGCTTAGAGCTGCTGAACACGCATCAGCGGGTTTAATACCTACCAAGTCAACAATTTTACCACGCTCCGTCACATTCTCCAGCCACTCTTGACATGAAATTATCTGTGACGGCTCAGTGTCTCATGCCAACAAGGATACGACCACTATTCATAAAATCATGAAAAGTCCCATCGTGTCAAACAAGAAGTAGCTTTCCGTCACGTCGTGGCCAGCCCTGCAATAGCTCCCGCAACCATACCCAGTAACTGTCTAGAACCCATTGTCGCAATAGCTGCAAGTTGCATATTAGTTGGTATATCTCCTTTGACCCTGAAGTTGTCCCGAGACTCTTCTTCTGCCAGAAAGCAATCTTTTCTTCTTCTGGCGTTGTAATGATGAGGTACCAGTCATCGCCTTGTACGATAATCCCGGGCATGAAATCCGGAAGCTTGTAGGTATTCTCGCCTCCTGACTGTCCAAGGGGATATAGTTCCCTTGCCGCGCGTTGTCTTGCGTTGATGAGATATCGTAGAAATTGCCAATGTGCAGCCATCCACACTTCCATCTGCAGTCTTGCTTTCTCCCAGTCCTCACCGGTCTTCTTAGTCTCGATGCTGATGGAAATAGGCTTATCGCAGAGAGGACTCATGTCTGTATGATTGAATGAGGCCTCGGGCAGGATGCCTCGCAAATCATTGATAGCCTGCGATATCTCGGAACCTGGTTGCACGCTGGGATTGATATATATGCAGAAATCAACCTTGCTAGACGCTGATGTGATATGGTACTGGCTGATAATTGATGCGGTGGTACTAGGGAAAGTCTGTTATTGTAGAGTGAGAGATGCTGCCAAGGATACGCACCTGAGCCGAAAGTCGATGAGCTGGTTCCCCCAATGGGGTCTCAGGGCAGCTTCAAGGACTCGATGATGGACTTGAACATTCCAATCTGCCTCTGAACAACCTTGACTGTTGCAATACGAAGCTTGGTGAAGAATCATCTGAATAGTATCAGGCAGAGGTGTGTCACCCAGCTTGTCTCGCTGATCTGAGAAGCACATAGCGCCCATGACTGTATCTTTCGTCCAGTCAAAATCACTATATACCTCATTGTCGAGCTGATCGAATACGCTGCGCTGAGAAACCGGAATAATGCCTATTCCTGACGAGACAAGATTGATCCGGTCCAACAGAGCTTTCAAAGATGGCGGCTTATGGCGAAAGACGCTCAACGTGCGGGGGATGACACCCCTTTTGTGGAGCTCTAATGCATTGAGCTGCTTTGTCGGCGAAGAGTATCCTGATCGTTCCGAGGCCTGGGAGCGTGACTGTGAGGAAGCCAGTGAGGTGCCGGACTCACTCCTTGGGATCTTGACCCGTCGACCTGGGCGAGGTGTTTCCTGGAGATGATCATCATCACGGTCGGGCTGAGAGTCGAGACGAGAGCGTTTCGAAGGGCTCAAGCTTGGCTGGCTTGAGGTCATGCTGCTGCTTCGGTTGTCGCTTTGAGACGCGTCAGGCGTAAGGGGATTCAACCGACGGCGCTTTGGACAAGGCTCGCTCGCCTCGACAGTAACTGGACAAGTTATTTTCAAGTGACACTCTACTTTCTGCAGCCACACTTCAATTCTTGTATCCAGCGACATTGTTTGGTAACTGGCCAGGAATGGTTGCGGTTATGCCAGACCCGGGCACTATTTTGACCTTGTGGTTATGTTGTTTTCAAGTGTTACCTGCTGTTGTCGAGCCAACAATCTTGCCTTATCGAGCGAAATGGGATGAGTCAGCCTAATCTGATAACAACTAGCAAAGGGTAGCATCGGCTAGCTGCGGTTCTTTTTCAACGCGCCTATAATAGTAATATCTTTGCCGCCTTTGAATTTACCAAGTGATAATAATATTGCTCCAAGTTAGTCCTGTGTTAACGGGGTATATAATGCAGGTAACAGAGACGCAAGGCTTCTTCCTCCGGCACCTACATCCGTAGGACTTGAAAAAAGCCCTTACACACACACACACACACACACTCACACCCCCTCTCGGACGAAAGTTGCTAAAGCAAAGCACAGAGATCAGTTGGTAAGACGAAAAGGAGCGCGGCCTGTATTCAATCAAGAAGGCTAAAGCCAGAACTATTGCTGCGAATACTGATCATGAAGCCGATACCCAACCATGGCTCCAGAAACGAGAATTACACCTGCCTTGGAGACATGATAAAGTACACATTGGGCTCCCATTCGTTCCTTTAGCTGGTTCAAAGTCAGGGGAATGTAGTGGTAGGTCTCATCGTGAGGTATTCCTTCGAAAGGACCCAAAGTGACCTGATAAGGGGACGCCTGGGGATTTATGAGTCCGTGACAGACAGAGCCAGTGACAACAAGGTCGGGCCATGGCGGGGTCTCTAGCACGTTAACAAGGATATCATGGCCTCTTTTGGTCTCCCAACCGAATCTCCAACCGGCAGACTCCAGCTGTTTCTTTGTGGGGTTGCTGGCAAGCCAGAGCCGCCTTGCTTTCGGGTCGATGACTTGGCTAGGTTGAAAGTTCCTGTCAAAGGTAGACTTCATATCGGCAACTACCTCACGCCTTTGGAAGTAGACTCCTCTCTCCCCTTGATGTGTTAGAAATGATTTTCCAAGGCCATGACTAAACATACGTAAGATTTGATACACTTTGTCCGTCAAGACAACATAAGTGACGAAATGAATAGGATAGTAGTCATAAACAGCAAGGCTTTTGATGCAAGGCTCCATGTTGTTGTAGTCTGCCTGAAGTGAATTTGCGCGTCTGGGCACACATACCGCAGGGGGTAATGGGGTTCATATAGAACATCACTGTGAGCGGATCGAGCGACCCTTGCCCGATCTCAGGTGCCCTAGCAACTCAAACTACATGAGTAACTGATTTCGACTTGTATGCATGTCCATGGAAATCATGGCTATTGAATTGGATGCGACCATCTTTAGTTGTCCTAAATAACCGTGGCCCAGCATTTAGCGAGGCTATCGGCTGCATTAGCTCGTGTTTTGCGATCAACCTTTTACTGTAAAGAGTCAAGACCGTTGCATCTGACGTAGCCTCTTGTGCGTCCCGATTACCCGCGCATTAGCTCATGTTTTGCGATAAACCTTTTACTGTAAAGGGACTAACTAGCCTGCTTCATTTAGTACTCGGCCTATCGTTCTCCCGTATCAGCTTCATGAACCCAAGTAGAACCCCGCACCCCAGTTTTACATGCCAGCCTGATCAATTCTGTTCAAAACAAAGCTTTAAAGATGATGCACGCACCACCATATTCCTCACGATCCGAATCCCTGAGGCCAATACCTGTCACAACACCTGCTTCCAGTAGGTCAGGTCCGATCAAGATGCAGCATACGTTCCAGCACATTCCCCAGGAAGACATCACAGACGAGATGCTGCATGATGCTGCGAGATTATTCACGAATAATTACGGTACCTGGGGACACGGCTCAGCAGCACCCGGTGTGTAGATATCCCATCTCTCATCGATTCCCGAGAATATTCTTAATCCAGTTAGGAAAGCGAGTAAGGCTTAACGCGAAGCGGTTGCGAGAACAGTACCTGCCCGAGAACGGTCAATGTTGGTATGTGAAGGCAACCTTCAACGGCGAACTGATAGGCAACTTGTTCACCAGTCGATGGACCTGGGAGGGGAAACAAATCTGCTGGGTGACGCAGTTGGTGGTATGTCAAGAGCATCGCGGGAAAGGGATTGCTACCATGCTCCTGCGTTATGCCATGGCACCGTCGGATGATGTGTATGGTATCATGAGCTCGCATCCGTATGCTTGCATCGCTGCTGCTGCCACCTTTGGTAGTAAGTTTCGCCCACGCTGGATCTGAGGGGATTTAACATTGTATAGCTGCCATCGAGAACGTCTCTATGGAGTTCATCCGAGGCTCTTCGCAGTCCATCATGAAAGAGTCGCCCATACAATACGTAAAGGACGCAACGGTCTGCGGTACTCTGTTTGATGCAGATGATGTCTCTGGGCTCATATCTGGAGTTGACACGGGCTTTTTTGTTGATCACGGGGAACCTCTCCAGGCCCTCCAGCAAGTTCAGGACGACCGCAGCTGGCCGCTGGGGAATCTGCCTGATGGGCATGAATTTCTGCTTCTTGTTCGTGCAAAACCACGGCGATCTACATCCCCTAATAGCTAGTACCGGATATGTATGTCCCTACCCCAGGTATCAAAAACTGTCGTTGCTTGCATCTCAGAACTTGGTTGGCCTTGTCTGCATATTGCAAGCTTTGATTTGGATCCCGACATATCTTGGCGAGGATAGAATAAACGATCCCACAAGTGTAAACCTCTCCCTCGTTGGGATTGTAGTCATGATTCTGTCGTAAAACCTCCTCCCATCGCTGCAGCGAGTCCTCGCGGGCCAGCCGAGCAAGTGCAATTAGCGTTCGAACATGACCCAGGCGATCGTTGATGTCCAACTCGTCCAGCTGGCGGTAAATCGCCAGTAGCTCCATGGCTACGTCGATAGCCTCGCTTCGCCTACCCAGGCATATCTTCACCTCAAGATGAGAAAGGAGAAGCCGGCGCAGGCCCCTGTGACGAGGATTTCTCGGGTTGCTAAATAGCGAGAGCGCAAATTCGACCCAGCAATTCGCTATTTGCAGACAGTAAATGTCCTTATCCATCGCCCATAGCTCACATAGCGTATCAGCAAGCATTGATATGGCGAGGGCGCGTTTGTGCTTGGGGAGCCCAGGAGTCTCACAACAAACTTGAAGCACCCTGTGCGCAGCTTGAAAATCACCAGAGCCTTTCAAGGCACGACCGACGCAAACCATCTGGTCCCATAGCAAAGTGTCTTGTGATTTCGACAAGTTGGCCGGCGGTTTCCATTGTTGTATTTCCTTGTGCGCTTCTTCAAAGGCAAACAAGTACATATAGTTGTTCGCCTGTGAGAGATGGAGTGGTGCAAGGGCATCTTGTGGTAGCTTATTGCATGATAAAAATTGGAAAAGGACACGGATAGACTCCGAGACGCTGCCCTTTAACCGTAACGAGATGCTCAATCGGTGCACATCGTCTGCATCAAGCGCTGGGCAAAGGTTTATAATTTGGCGGGCGTCGGGAGAGCCCCCATGATCGAACCATGTCCTAATCTCACGTTCCGTGTCGCCTTCTGAGGAGGAAAGTCGGGAGCGTCTAGAGATGCCGTAGCAGGTGTGACTCAGCCTGTAGGATCTCCCGCAGCGGCTACAGGATTTGCGCAGATGCCCTCGAGATAGCATTGCGTTACGATGTGCAAGGTCGGGGATCGAGTTCAAACATCCAAATCTTGAGTTACCACGTGCACGTGATACAACGTGTTCCGGCCCCACTTCCCGCATGTCATCTCAGGTCTAGAAATCGGCCCAAGTATGCATGGGAGACTTCGAGTTATAGTTATTCTAATATTTAAATATTCTTTATATTAAACTTAATTTTTTTATAGCTAAGATATTAACTTTAAAAAGAATCTTGGCTTTTTTAAAAGATTTATAATAATATTAATTTCTAGTTAAAATTACTATTAAAAATATTAGTAATTATTTTAATCTAGAGTAATTATTTAATAAAGCCTTAAGATATTAAATAAGAAGCCAGATTGGTATTTTTTTTTCCCCTGGCGTTATATTATTATTTATTTACTCTAGGAGTAGATTGAAATATCAGGAACTTATGCTGCGTGTAATAATTTATGGCTTCAGTGGGTAATGGCGATAAGGATTAACTCGGTATGCCGGTGATTGATTCATCCGGGACCCGGCCCTGTCAGCCCCACTCGGACGAAGCGCCGGGTGTTATGGCAAACCGCTTCACCGGCCTCCGGCCGTTCTCGCCGCCTACAGTCCTCATGCTCTTCAATCATCTTGCACTCCAATCTGAAATCATGCAATAATAGGACATCGGTTATCCTCAAATTTCTACTTTGCAGTGCGGGAAGGGATTAAGCAAATCAATTTGCATCAAGGTATGAATATTCAGATCCCAAGGTCTCTTATATTTCTCTAAACTAAGCCAATGCTGCCGTAGTCGGTCAAGCTACTGGGATCTCTATCTCGTGCCAACCACGAGTTGGAAGTGAAATAAAAGGTACTGTCAAGCAGCACCATTACCCAATACCCCCCAGGCACTGGTTTATGGTATATCCCTCGATGCGAGGACCACGACTGTAGCTTTCGAGCTCTACCGCTTGTGGAATCTTTGGCTGATCTTGTTGCTGAGCACAGTGATGAGCACCGGCAAAAAGCCTGCCAATTATAAGAACTTCCAAGGACTGTTTGTTATCCCTTTCTGTCAAGTAAAAGATAAAAAACCTGCTCCAATCCCATCTTCCATCAAACATGTAAAAGGCAAATCACTTCTTATAATGGATCATCAATCCTTGCTACGCCACATAGCAAATATACATTTATTTTCCATACCAAATCTCGTCATCGCAGTCTGTCTAACCATTCACACAAAGCGCGTGGTCTACATATCTCTAAGGATTTACATAGAGATCACTTGCAGCATCCACGGGGCTGCACTTGTAGTTTCTCCCCTCCTTTTGCGATTCATTCAACTGATCCAAAGCCGATGCAGTCAGCAGAGTGACTGTTTCAGTATCACCCGAGAGTATTCCGGTTGCGGTTCTTGGATGCCTGTTGCTCTTTGCTTGAGCCAGATGGTCCGCCGACATCGGGTCATCGCCCTGGGATGTCATCCCGTCCTCGTCGATATCGTCGCACTCGCATTCCATTGCAGGTCCATGCGCCCAAAGAGCTTCGGTCCTAGTAACCTCCTTTGCAGAAGCGGGGTCGACGCAAACACTTTTGACACTTCTACCTCGCTCTATATCATGCTTGACGACCTCGGGCATATTTGTGTCGAGGTTGTGGCTGGGGGGGCCACATAAAACTCCACGGACTTGGAAACGCGATCCATCCCAACTCAAGGAACTGTTCAATAGGGACAGACGCTTGCGCATCCACACTATTCTTTCCATGCGGTATTGAAGCATTTCAGTCTTCTCGAGAGTCCGTTCATGAACACGCCGCTCTTCAAAGTCGTACTTTGGATTTTCGAACCATCCCTCTGGAAACAGGTCCCTTGCAAAAGAAAATCCACGCATCAGGTAGTCTTCTGGCAGTGGACAATCAAAGAGAGGCATCGACAGGTCCTCTTCACGGCTGTCCTCGGTGGGCTTCTCCGACTTGTCAGACTGGGAGTTCCGGTCACATTCGCGCTCGGCCATGTTTAGAATCGGCGCTAGCAACTCTAGGTGGTATATATAACCATACTGCTTCATCGTTGTGGGATGGGACAGCAGATTATGAATAAGGATTAGGAGTACATGGGAAAATCTCCAGAGGCCTATATCTGTGGTATCTGGCTCGCTCCCTAGAATTCGATCGACAACAGTTGAAAACAAGTCGTCTGCTCTTTCAGCAAAAGGAGATAGACCATTGTGGAAACGCGCTGTGTCGCCATAAGATGGTATCGCCAAGAGCAGCTGATGGAGCAGAATAGCAAGCTCGGGGCTATATCTAGTCAGTGCAAAGGATGAGGTGGAAGAGAAATGCTATATATACCAGGGGCGAATTGAGAATGTGTTGGAGTTTTCAATGCCAGCAAGGGCTATATCGAAGCTCGCGAGAAAGACAGTGAGGCGGCTGCCATGACTGTTCTCGCCGAGTTGCTCATAATTCTGGAAACCGATGATAAGACAAGAAATAGCAGTAAAGAAATAGTCCTGGTCTGTGAGGGCACAATTTCGGTCAAGACGAGGAACATGTTGCGCGATATACTGCAAGATAGTCCTGCGTGCTTCCAGGAATGGCTCCTCAACTGCAAGGGACTTGACAAGGTTGAAAAACAACCTCATGGGGTCTTGCTGTTCTAGAATGGCTAGATGATGGTAGGGAAGACCTGTTGTGGGATCACGATCCGCCAGCTGCGTATACTGCTGTATCGCTTGTTGGTGCCAATTCAGACGTGCCGTAGCATCGTTTTCAAGGAGCATTCTATGTCATTTTGGTCAGCACGTCTGCCAAAGTTGGGAGGAAGCAGCTTGATACCTATACTCGGCTATCTTTCCTTTACAACGGAACCAAGTCCAGCACGGGGACCCGGAAACCTCTTGTAAGAAGGACATTTCCGAATACACGAGGTGGAGTACGTCAATGGCATGCTCCGAGGATTCACTCGCGGGTTTTTCGACGAGGGGGCAAACATCATGTAGCATACGGTAGTGCAATCCGTGCTTCTGCGGTAGTTGTCGGGCATTATCGCTAGCCTTGGAATGTGATGCTGCGAGATGGAAGGAATAGTATTGATCTAAAAGAGAGGTGAGTAATGGCCACAAGTCTCTGAAGGCCATGTTGGTATTCTCGCAGAGCTTTTCTCGGCAAGGAGTCATGGCCTCAACAATGCCCTCGAGTTCGGCCATCACTTGATCATGTGAGGATAGCTTGAGTATCATCTCGCGTGGCTCATAGCCAACACGTTGAATCGGGTCCATGGTTGGTGTCGTGAACTGGTCAACTATGGGGGAACGAGTTCTGGGCAAGCAGGTAATACACGGGTATCTGATGGCTTATCATGATGGAAGCAGGCAGCGAAGCAGCGTGGCGCGAATCCGAGGTTGGCCTGCTTGGGGGGTGTGCGAGGCGAAGAGGTGGTTGAGGTGGCGTGGCTCCGGGTTCCAGCCCTTGCGCTCCGGAGGCAGCCTCGAAATACCAAACAAGGCGAGTGTTTGCGACCATCAGTACATGCACAGCGAGACGCAAACAAGGCAGCTACTGCATGTACGTGATATGTGATATGGGAGTGGGCGTAGTTGGTCCAGAGGCCGGGAAGCAGCCCTATATGACAACTCAAATTGACGTGTATACATTAATCTGGCCGGTGAGCAAGGCGTGACGCAGCAAAAGATGAGCATGAATTATACTAGGCATCGTTTAATTTAGACTAGCTTTAGGCGCCAAAAGAGCCTTAAAACACCCTCCTTTGTCCGGGATTCGGGCCCAAGTAAGATGCCTAACTCTTGGAGTCGAGTGGGACAAGTATGCCAGTGGGATGGCCATGGTGTCGCAAGACCAAGACGTGCATGTTGGCGCATGCAAATGCAGCTGCCTTATTTGCGCTCGTCATCCGCATCCTTTTCACAGCCTTGTCCTGCTACGCCAGCAGATTTATGCCAGCCAAAGCATCTACTTCACATGGCTGCCTTTCTTGATAGACAGGGGATGCAAAGCCGCCAATTGCCAAAGATTACTTTCACACCTGCTAAGTATTAGTTTATAATATTATATAATAATTAAGAAAATAGCTAATAGTATTTTTAATAGTAATTATAACTAAGGATATATTCAAGTATTTTATAATACTTATAATATTTTTTAAATATAAAGAAATTAATAAAACCTAAAATAAACTAAGTAACTAAATAAGGAAATAAGTAAGTGCCTTACGTACGCCACTGTAACGTTCCAGTTAGATTCGGCTATCTCTGATCACGTGGCATGTGATGCGGAAGTTGAGCTATCCCGAATCTTCGCTTGGGCATTTCAGGTTGCCTGGCTTCTTCGTCAGAGAAAAAGAATAAACCAACGTCCTTCGTTCCTATCAATGTCAACTGTATCAGGTCTTCGGGGCTTTACGGACAAGCTCATCCAGCTGCAGGTCCATCAGAAACGCGACAGATTCTTAGCATCCATCAGTAAAAAGAGAGTTCTTCGCCTCCTCTCCTCACGCCGCCAGGATAGGAGATGTGATTACTTCAAGGACCCAAAACGAGGCAGCTACAATATCTGCTACTTCGTGGAATTTGAGGATGGAAAACGATGGGTTCTGCGTGTCCCTATAGTGCCATGTCTTGCTCTCGGTGCACGCAGGAAACTGGAAGCCGAAGTTGCCACCATGCAGTAGGTATCGCCAAACGCTGATGCTTCTAGATGATATTGATAGCAGATACCTCTAGGCTCGTGGCCGAGAAGACAGACATCCCGCTGCCGAAAATCATCGCATACGAGCTTGGTGATGGCACCGACCCCCTCTCGTCCTTCATGATTCTAGAATACATCGACGGCCAACCTGTCCTACCCCACCAGCTTGGGGCTCTTCCACAAGATAAGCAAACGCGCTTCTACACATCGCTTGCCGATGTATACATACAACTAAGAAGATTGACATTTCCGATGATCGGTTCCCTTACACAACATCAGGGTGGCTTTGCAGTTCGACAGGCCCTGGCAACCATCGACCTCAACAGACAGGAACTCGAAGGCTTCCAACCATCCGCCATTCAGGCTGCGCAGAACACAAACGTTGCCTTCAGCTCAGCGAACGAGTATACGGCCATGCTATTACAGCTTGCGGCAAATGCATTCAATAATAGCCGAAGCATCATTAGCAGCCAAGAGCAAGGTGAGGACGCTCTATACCACCAAGATCTCTTCCGTCGGTTTGCAACCGAGGAATGGCTAGACCACGGCGCTGACGCTGGCCCTTTCGTGCTTGTACATGGTGACTTGCAGCCATTCAACATTTTGGTTAATGAGAATATGGAGATTGTATCTGTTCTGGACTGGGAATGGAGTCGGGTCGTCCCCTACCAATACTTCTTACCTCCGCTATGGCTAACGAATCTCGATACTACGGTCTTAGCATGGGGGTTTGCCTACGACCATTACCTAGAGAGGTTCGAAGATTTCCTAGCTATTGTTGAGAGCCGAGAGAGAGAACGCTATGGTGACAAACTTCTTTCGACGGAGTGGTCAAAGGCGAAGAGGGATGGCGGGTTTCTTGTCGCGAACGCACTGGAGAACTGCACCGATATGGATTGGTTTGCTAACCGTTTCATTGGCTGGAGGCGGTATGGCGGCAAGGAAGACGTGGCAGAACGAATCAGTGCTTTCATTCGTGAAGACCCGGCTCGTGAACGGCTGGTTCATGACCGTGTGCTCGCCTACGAGGCTTACCAAGCACAGCTTCGACATGAGAGCTCGAACGACGTTGTGCCGACATCTTGTCTGTCCAGGCTTCCACTAGCCTTGCAGAAGTGTCTTATTCCCGTCACGTCTATCACAGTCGGTTCATTAATTCTCACCATGGCGTACTCCATGCGGCGACAGTGAGCTCAAGTAAGTAGTATCCAAGCTACCCCTTTGACAGGATCGTCTCCCATTCCAGCAACTCCTTTTCGATCATAGCAAGATCCTTTTCCAGCTTTGCAATGGCCATCTGATGCGCTTCAATCGCATCTTGGTGTGTGAGCGTGGTACTCTTTCCCCTATTCTTCTTCACTTTCATAGATGATGAGGTCGAGGAGCTAGGCACTAGTTATAGGGTGGCCCTCTGCTGAGTTGCTCCAAGGCCCCCGCCCCCTGGCCCTGTGCAGCCTTTTGACTTCCAGACTCAGACAAAGCTGCAGCGATGAGCTGGCAGGCGACTAACTGGGCGGACCCGCAGACGGGTGGGTGGATGCTTTTGTAAGCCTGGAGGTGTGGGGTCCAAGTCATCACACAAAGGCCTTGGAGCTAAAAGGAAAAGAGAAGTATGAATTTGGGATGGCCGAAAGGAAAGGGGAACAAGAGAACCATGGGGTGACAGTGTCAAAGAGGCTCTACCTGCAGAGCCACCTCTCGGGCCTTGCTAATCCGCAGCCGCTTGCCGAATCTTTGGGGTATGTTTGTAAGCCCTGTATTTGCATTCGAAGGCGTGATCGATTTTGCAGTACCGCTTCCATCAGTGCGAAGCTCTGTGGAGGGTATGAAGGGCAGCAGTGAAAGGCCAAGATTTTCCTGAAAATCACCTCGATCGTGGGAGGCTCCTCATCAAGGATAACCTCATTCCCGGTCGTGAGTAACTCGTCATTAGGAACCTCGTTCTCGGTCGTGGGTGGATCCTCTCCAAGGGTCTCATGCTCGGTCGAGAGGTGCTCTCATTATATTGAGGAATATAAAGAATGGAATAGACATGAGAGAAAGGTAAAGGAGGGAAGTTGGGGTTGACCTGGTCTCTAGGGGCGTGCCGACTTTTGTTGTAGCTCCCACCCACCATAACAGTGAAATAAGCACGTGCTGTAGGACATAAACCTGACTTCTCTTGCGATGTTTTTGTCAGTAATGCAGCAGATGGCGTGGAAGGCAAAGGAGGGGCAAAGAGGGATTCCCTTGGGTATTTCTACTTCTGAGGAGGATATGCCGGCGCCTAGTAGCGGTGGTCCGGAGGGGTAAACGGTGCCGGCCGTTTCGGCTGTGATCGGCGCCGCCGGACCCGGCGCCGGCTTCGGGCTCGGCAGAAGAGGAGATTCCCAGATCTAGGACCAAGCAGGGGCATCCCAAAAGTGGGCTCGTGCAGCTCAGCACCAACTCAGCTTAGAGCGGCAGGAGCTGGGCTCTGAAAACGGAAATGGATTTTAGGGCGCTTGAGTTTCGCCTCCGAGGATAATGGTATTTTGGAGTTTCCTATCAAATGTTGTTTGTGTAACCATGTACTTGGCGCCCCTGTTTCGCATTTACCTCATCCTAGTTGTCCATCCTGGCTTCGAACTCCTCGATTTGCCGATCCGTACGGCCTCATCCTCTTTTCGTGTCCACCGTCTTCTACCAACTATTTTCTTTCGTCTTGTCGATAGATTTGTCTTGCCCGAACTCACCGGGGCTGCGCTCAGTTTGTATATGCAGTTTCCGAGGCAGGCAGGCACGCCGGATCGCCGAAACAGGGCAAAGTCTTCCCTGGGCGACCGGATAGATTATCCTCGGGTGGTCGTTTTCTGAGAGCTTCATGGCGAACCTATCGAGGCACACGCCGATGCAAAGCCAAGGGAGCCCAGCAACGACAATGGGGGTAGTGATAAGGGTAATAAGGGTGTTCATCGTCATGTTAGCAGCCCGCAGGTAAGCTTTGGCAGAGCGAGCCGACCCGATGTGGGGATAGGCCGCTTTATCCGGCTGAACGTTAAGCTTCTTATGCCAGGTGTTAAACCCGCTAAAGCGTGTTTAGTACTTCGTTTGTAGGAAAAGTATCTTATTACCTAAGCAAGGAAAGTTATTTAATATATCTAGTTTTAAAAGGAATTAATATAATATAAAATCAGAAAAACCTATATAAATCTATTAGCAGAGTAATAAGTAATATAATTTAGTTTAATACTAGGTTTTATTATAAATAATAAATTATTTAATTAACTTAACCCCCCTCCTTATTTTTATAATATAACTATTAAGAAGTAAGTTAATTAATTATATTATAATTTCTTTTTTCTAAGGTATATAACTAAGGTATAAAAAAAGAAAATAAATAAAAT